>CANXYC011084072.1:0-10791 GCA_948193065.1 Aleurites moluccanus | reverse complement strand
TCAAATTTCCATTAAATCCCTCTCAATCAATTCCTTTTACATCTAAGTCCTATAAATTCTCAACTAGCTCCCTCACATTCACTTTTTATACAATCAAGTCCTATAGTTTATTTTCCTAACCTAATTAAATTATTCTATTTTATCTACCCTCAATTCATTTCCCAAATAATTAATTCACAATAATTTACACATGGTACACACACTTTAAATCATATAACACAATATTTATCAATCATATATAATTACATCAAGTCAATCATATAACATGTAAGGCAATCAATGGCACTTGAACATATGAATAAATTCATAAAACACATAAGGACACCAACTTATGCAAATACCCCTAACTTCCCCTAGGTTTAAGGCACTAGGGTTTAGGTTTCCAACTAGGGTTTAAGGTTTTAGGGTTAGGGTTTCACTTAGGGTATTACACAACTCCTCAGGAAAAATGTCAGAAAACCCCTGAACTACAGGTATATGATCCAAACATACAGGAGATTCCTGCACATCTATCACATGGGCCAAGTAGGATGAACAGCCTTTCACTATCAATCTCCGAGCCTGAATAGAAGAAATGAGATTAACCCAAAATTCCTGAATGTCACCCTGAAATTCAAACTCCTGCTGCCCTTCAGGCTGAAATTTAATCCTTTTCCTATAACAATTTATTACTGCCCGATGCCTAGTTAACCAATCCATTCCCAGTATCACATCCAATTCAAGCACAGGCAATTTAATCAAATCAACACGCAAAATACGGTCATCCATCTCAACTATACACTCAGGATAATAATAATTAACATCCACAGATTCTCCCATAGGAGTGTCAACAGATGATGAAATATTTAGTAATTGCCTCTCCTTATTTAATTTGGGTGTGAAATGTGGGGACACAAATGAATGAGTTGCACCCGAATCGAATAAGGCATCCGCAGCCTCATTCTGTACCAGAATAGTACCTGTGATAACATTATCTGACCTCTGAGCATCTTGAGTGTTAACTGCGAACACTCTACCCTGGCCTCTGCCGGCTGGAGCCTGACCAATACCTGAAGCCTGACTACCTCTACCACTGCCTCGGGCTACTGTCTCTCTACCCATACTCTAGCTATTCTGAACTGTCGGCTGTGATACCATAGCCGATGGCTGCTGATCAGCCCTCATTGGATATGTACTCACAAAATGTCCCTGCTGGCCACATCTCAAGCATGCACCTGATCTCCTCTAGCATTCCCCTTCGTGCCTCCTACCACAATAACCACAAGTAGGGATGCTGGGTGCCTGCGACACTGATCTAGAAGAGCTCTGAGAGTATGCAGGTGCTGGCTGAACCATAGGCTGACCCCTACTCTGAAATCTCCTCCTCTGGTTACTACCCGAGGATCTCTGCTCTGATCTTAATACCGACTCAGTATGCCTAAAGTGGAAGCTACTCTCCCCTTTCTTACTCTGTGACCCTGAACTGCTCTTCCTCTTTTGTTCCCTTTTTGCCCTTTCTGCCTTGTATTTCTCTTCCATCTGTGTAGCTTTATCTACTATAATGGTCAAGGAAGTAAACTCTGTAGCAAGTAAGGCATTGTGTAATGCCGCATTCAATCCCCTTCTAATCTTATTGATCCGGTCTGCCTCTGTAGTTACTAAATGTTCGACATACCTACTAAGCCGAATAAACTCCTCTGAATAATCCTCAACTGAGCGATCTCCCTGCTCTAACTGCTCGAAACTCACCAAGTGACGGGTCCTAACACCCTCAGTAATAAACTCATGTATCAATCCCTGGCGAAACTCTGCCCAGATAGGTAGGTGCTCACCGTATAGTCTGGTCTCAATATGCCTAGAAAACCATGTCCAAGCTTTCCCTTTTAGTAATAATCTGACTAACTCAACAGATCTGAGCTCAGAACAAGGCAGTCTCCTGACTACCTTCTCAACCTCCTACAGAAAGTCTACTGGATTAGCACCTCTCTCCCCTCTAAACTCTAGCAAACTTAGCTTCAGAAAGCTAAACATTGAAACACCGCCCTTAGGGATCTCCCTTCAATCACCCTGTGCAGCTGGCTCCCTCTGAGCCCCTGATGGCTGAACCGGTTCGGGTGTTACAACCTCTGTTACTACAGGTGGCTGAACAACTACAGGAGTAGGTGGTGGCTGTGCCTGCTGCCTCTCTCTCCTCATCTCAGCCATCTCTCTCCTGAGATCCATCAATCCTCTCATCATCTCGACCCTCCAAGGGTCATCCCCTCTGTCTGAATCCTCTGAAGCCCATCGAGATTGGGATGGAGCTTCAGACACACTCATCTTT
Source organism: Aleurites moluccanus (assembly GCA_948193065.1). Classification (NCBI taxonomy): domain Eukaryota; kingdom Viridiplantae; phylum Streptophyta; class Magnoliopsida; order Malpighiales; family Euphorbiaceae; genus Aleurites; species Aleurites moluccanus. The sequence continues at coordinate 8,489 of CANXYC011084072.1, read as the reverse complement.
CTCATAAGCTACTCATTGGAGGCAACCTCAACCTCCCTGGTGCCACGATCTCCACTATCTGACATATTTGATATATTTGTCAAGAAAATGGAAATGAACTTAGAATATAGTAAAACGCAGATTATAGACATATAACAGACGATCATATCAATGGACGACAAAGGAAATCCTATGCTCCATGGTATTCTTAATTCTACCCCATTCTATATCTAGTCACTATCCGTTTGTTACTTAGATGCACATTCTGTAACCTAGGCTCTGATATCTGTAAACTAATGCTCTAATAACCTAGAGCTCTCATACCACCTCTGTCACGACCCGATTTCCCAAGCTGCAACAGTCCTAGGGGACGAAAGATGCCAATGGCGACCGGTACCCGTAGAACCCATATCAATCTAGTCATTCAATATATTATGCCAACTGTAACCATAATTATCAATCAAACTATTATCCTATCATACATTATGGTAACATCATAAATATCAATTCTTATAACGTCACATTAAATCTATTATCATCCATTTAACAAAACCATCATTGGTTACATGTTCATTTCCTAGATAACCAGTACATACCCATGAGCAGCTAGATTATGAACACCAAAAGTAAATATTATCCAAAATAAAGTAACTGTGAATACATCTGTAATTCAATGGCAGAATTCCCAGAGAAGTAGAGGTCTGGAATCTGCAGCTCTAATCCTCTCCTGAAAGGGGAAACAAATAAAGGGTGAGTATAGATGATACTTAGTGAATTTACATGCATCCCAATAAATAATAAGTGTCAATAACATATGTGTCAATCAAAAATAATAGGATACCGAATAAATGTCAAGGTACAACCAAAAACAGTAACATTATATGGTTCAGTAGTATATATGGAGAGACAGATATAGAGATGGATTGCATGAAAAGAAATCATACAATCTCAAGTCAATCAGTGCGTTAGACCATGTAAGTCCTAGATCATCCATAACATGGCATATAAACATAAGGCAGATTAGACCTTATAGCCAGGACCATAATCCCCTCCTAGCTAGGGCACAGACATACAATGTGCACAAGGTCGACAGTATTTCCCCACTCCCCTGGGAATCAGAAGTTCTGTCACAACCATATCGAGGTCAATAGCAAGGGACACCATAAACAATAATGGTATCCGGATTCAATCAATCAATCAATCGGTTCGGTATCAATCATATCAATAATCAATATCAATAATGGCCATGCCATGTGCAACATCCAATACAATTCAAGATTTGGTAATAAGGGTAATTCTCATGACAAGGAATTAAGGTTTGGTATTTAAATGTAGGTATCAATAAATCAAGGTTTGAATAACATTGCATAGGTTGATTTAATAAAGGAATATGGATAACAAATTTAAAAGGAATTTAAAGGTATCACAACACAATGGTTCGGCCAATTGGGGTTTTTCCCAAATTGCGTCCAACAATAAATTGAATGAATTCAATAGAATAATGATGCATGTAAGACTCACCTCAATTTTCCAATAGCAACTAAATTTATCCAAATTCACCAATTTCTCCAAAGTCCTCAATTTAACTACTTTGAGAATTCAGTTTTCCAAATCTACAAATTCACATCAATTTGGTCATAATGAATTGTTCTCTTATACTCAATTAACTATTACTATCATCAATTTATGAATCCCATCACTAATTCACCATATCATATTTCAAAGTTTTAATAAAACCCTAGAGTTTAGGGATTTCAATTATTTAATGCTAATCTATGTAAAATAACACTAAACCGATTTATTCTAACCATAATAATATCTATTAGATTAATAAAATCCAACAAATAATCACTTACCTCAAATTAGTGTCAATGGAAGAAATTACTCTTCTCTGCCACATGCTTATTTTCCAGCTCACTCCACAAGCTAAAAACGGAATGTGATAGTCACAGAATATTTCTTTGGGTTCCCACGAATTTTTCCCAGAAATTTGATTGAGAAAAATCGTGAAATCTGATAAAGAATGAAGATGAACAGTGTTTGACTTCCTTGGAGAAAAGACGAATACGAAGAATATAGAAACAAAGAAAGGAATAAAAGGAAATAAGGCAACATGCCTTTAATGTATTAGCTACTGCCTCTTAAATAGGCTACTGCCTCAGTAATTTAAATTCCGCTCCATTATTTCAATTCCGTTGTTCTAGCTCGCGAGTTCGCCAGCTCGCCAATGCTTCCTCGCATTGTCGGCTCGGTATTCCACTTCGCATAAGCCAGCTCGCATATGACTCTTCGCGTTTCCTCTTTGCACTTCCCTCTTTACGTTTCCTCTTTGCACTTTGCTCTTCGTAATTCCGCTTCGCATTTCCTCTTCGCCATTCCCTCTTCATATTTCCTCTTCGCCTTTCCTCTTCACCATTTCCTTTTCGCCTTTTCCTCTTTTCCCTTTTCGCCATTCCTTCTTCACCATTCCCTCTTCGCATTCTCACCTCGTAATCTCCTCTTCGCACTCCCAGCTCGCATTTCTTCTTCGCGAGGCCAACTCAGCAAGGCCTCTTCGTAGGACCAGCTCGGCAATGCTAGCTCGCCTGGCCAGCTCGCCAATGCCGTCTTAAAACACTTAACCAAAATCACGAAAAGTCACTACAGACATCAAATTCCTAACTTCTAGTACTTAGAATATTTTCACATATTAAAGAGTTCAATCTATCACTCAATATTCTGTACTGAAATTTTCGGTCTCGTTTACTGCCATTATCATTATTTCAAAATAATTAAAATAATTAAAAATTATACTTATTGCCAAATAAATTAATTTAGCTAAATAAAAATTTAAATTTACACACAAATATATATTCGAAAATGACATATGAAAATGGTAGGTGTTACAGAAATGCAGGATTTCTGACAGGAAATGTTAAAGAGAAATCAGGAAATGATGCAAATGCTGCAAGCACACATAGCAGCACAGGCAGCTGCAGTACCATAGCCACCACCACCTGTTCAGCCTATTGTATAGCCTGAGGTGCCACCAGCACCAGAGAGGGTGCCAGTTGAATAGAGAAGGGTAAAAAACCGCAGAATCATACTTGAAGGTGGTTTGAGTATATCATAATTTATGAAGTTACAACTACCCACCTATTCTGGGGAGTATGGTACAGACCCTAGTGACTTCATTGAGAGGGTAGATAGGGTAGTCAGAAAGCTCCTATGTTCAGATGCTAGGTTTATAGAGCCGGTAGGCTTATTATTTGTGCTGGATGCCTCTAGATGGTTTGATGTGCATATTGATGCCAATATCCATGGTAACGACCCGATTACTTGGGAAGAGTTCAAATAGAAACTGATGGATGAATTTCTACCAGCAGGGATTAGAGACAAGAAAATTATAAGGTTTGAACAACTTAAACAAGGGAACCTCAGTGTGACTGATTATGCCAGAGAGTTTAGGAGATTGAGCAAATATGCTAGACAGATAGCACCCACAGAGGCAAATCTGATTGGCCATTTCAAAAGAGGTTTGTATGCCTCACTGCATAACATACTGTTAGCTGGACAATATTCCACATTAGGGTAGATTATTGATGCAGCTGCACAGATGGAAACTAAATAAAAAGAGGAAAGAACAGAGAGAGATACCAAAAAAAATAACAGAGGGGGAGAGTTCCCTAGATATGGAGAGGGATCATCCTAGATTGGCATGGTTAGGCATACTCAAAGGCAGTTTCAGATACCCTCAGCACTGAGTCAGAGGAGGGATGTTTCTAGGGGACGCAGGATGAGACCACCTACCCCAGCATATTTCAGAGGATCCAACAGACCAGTGCAACGGATTCCAGAAATACCACCATAGGAGCACTGTGGAAAGAGACATCTTGGTGAATGTAGGGTCAGAGCAGGATCATGTTTTAGATGTGGGTGGTTTGGCCATTATTTGAGGAAGTGTCCTATAGGAGCTCCACAGCAGACTGGTTAAGTGGCATCTCAGCCCACTGTACAGATGGGTAGAGGAGGAGCTGGTAGAGGTAGACCAGCAGGATAGGGTTAGCCAACAGTACAGCCTCCAGCAGGGCGAGGGCAAATGAGAGTTTTTGCCATAACTCCATAGCAGGCCTAAGGACAACATGATACAGTAGTAGGTATGGTTCCTATTCATGATATTGAGGCATACACATTTTTTGATTCTGGTGCCACACACTCTTTTGTGTCTTGTACGTTTGCTAGGAAAATGAGGTTAGTTAGAGAACCTTTATTGATGCCTTTAGAGGTAGCTACTCTATTGGGGGAAAATGTAATTGTGGGCTATAGATATAGAAATTGTCCTGTGAGGATAGCTGATAGGGTATTACTTGCAGATTTGATTGAGTTACCAGTACTGAAATTAGATGTGATTTTAGGTATAGACTGATTAACTTTATACAGGGCCATTATTGATTGTTCTTTAAAGCAAGTAGAATTTAGAATGGATGGACAAGAAAGGTTTATGTTTCAGGGAGAGAAATATAATAATATGTTAGGGCTTATTTCAGCTATACAGGCATAGAGATTGTTAAGAAAAGGGTGCACTGCTTATTTGGCATCAGTGGTAGATATTACAAAGGTACCTAAGGAAATAGAGCATATTCTAGTGGTAAAAGAATTTTCAGATGTTTTTCCTGCAGATCTTCCTGGATTGCCACCAGAAAGGGATATAAAGTTTGAAATTGTAGTGTATCCTGGTACAGATCCAATATCCATTCCTCCTTAAAGAGTGGCACCACCAGAGTTAACGGAATTGAAAGTACAGTTATAGGAACTGCTTGACAAGGGGTTCATTGGGGAGCTCCAGTATTGTTTGTTAAAAAGAATGATGGGACAATGAGAATGTGTATTGACTACAGACAACATAATAAGGTAACAGTGAAGAACATATATCCTTTGCCTCGGATAGATGATCTATTTGATCAGTTACAGGGAACCTGTTATTTCTCTAAGATTGATTTGAGATCAGGGTACCATTAATTGAAAATCAAGAAGGAGCATGTTTCAAACACTGCTTTCAGAACCAGATATGGGCATTATGAATTTCTAGTGTTACCATTTAGGTTGACTAATGCACGTGCTGCTTTCATGGACCTAATGAACAGAGTGTTCAAGACCTATTTAGATAAGTTTATCGTTGTCTTCATTGATGATATTCTTATCTATTCTAGGAGTAAAGAGGAACATGGCGAGCATCTGAGGATCACATTATGCTAAGCTTTCAAAGTGTGATTTTTGGTTGACTGAGGTAGCATTTTTAGGGCATGTTATTAGCAAAGATGGCATCAAGGTTGATCCTCAGAAAGTGGAAGTAGTGTCTAATTGGTCACGACCCACTACAGTGACTGAGGTGAGGAGTTTTGTGGGATTAGCTGGATATTACAGGAGATTTGTTAAAGACTTCTCAAAGATAGTTGCTCCATTGACCAAGTTGACTCGAAAAAAGGAAAAGTTCCATTGGATTGAAAATTATGAGAAGAGTTTCGAGACTCTTAAGACTTGTTTGACTACTGCTCCAATGTTGACACTACCTACAGAGACTAGTGCCTTTGCTATATATTGTGATGTATCTAGAATTGGCCTGTGATGTGTATTGATGCAGGATAGGAAGGTAATTGCTTATGCTTCATGATAGTTAAAGAAGCATGAAGCAAATTATCCTACCCATGATCTAGAAATGGCAGCAGTGATCTTTGCTTTGAAGATCTGGAGACATTATCTTTATGGGGTTGAATGTGAAATTTATACAGATCATAAGAGTCTTTCTACTGCAGCAGAAAGAATTGAACTTGAGACAAAGGCGATGGGTTGAACTATTAAAAGATTATGATTGTCAGATTTTTTATCACCCAGGGAAGGCTAATGTGATAGCAGGCAATCTATGGGGAGTTTATCACATGTGACAGTCACAGAGAAGCCTTTGGTACAAGAGTTCATGGAATTGATAGCAATGGGATTGACTTTGGATTTTGAATTACAGGGACAGGAGCAGGTGCTGATAGCACAATTTCAGTTTAAACCCTTATTGCTGGATGAGATAAAGAATTCCCAGGGTAAAGATGTACATCTAGTAAGGATTATGGAGTTAGTCAGTGAAGGTAAGGCTCCTGAATTTACAGTTAGGGACAATGTATTGAAATGTAATGACAAATTGTGTGTACCTGATTATGATGGGTTAAAAGGACAGATTATGGAGGAGATCCATTATGCTCCATACACCATTCATCCTAGAGAGACAAAGATGTATCATGATCTGAAACAGCATTATTGGTGGCCCAATATGAAAAGTGACATAGCTAAATTTGTGTCTACTTGTTTAGCCTGTCAGCAGGTTAAGGTGGAACATCAGAAACCACCTAGTTTACTACAGGAAATTCAATTACCATAATGGAAATGGGAACAGGTCACTATGGACTTTGTGGTTGGATTGCCAAAGACACTGAAGGGCTATGATTCTACTTGGGTAATGGTGGACCAATTAACTAAATCAGCTCACTTTCTAGAAGTAAAAACCACCTATACAGTAGTTCAGTATGCCCATTTATATGTTGACAAGATTGTCAGACTACATGGTGTACCATTGATGATTATTTCTGATAGGGGTACTCAATTTACTTCTAGATTCTGGTAGAAATTATAGGAGGCTTTGGGTACTAAGCTACAGTTCAGTACTGCATTTCACCCACAGACAGATGGTCAGACAGATAGGACTATTCAAACCTTAGAGGATATGTTAAGACTCTATGTGATGGACTATAAGGGCAGTTGGGATCATTACCCGTCATTGATAAAGTTTGCATACAACAACGGTTACCACTCCACTTTTGATATGGCACCATATGAGGCACTGTATGGGAGAAAGTGAAGATCTCCTATCTGTTGGGTGGAACCTAGAGAAAGACAGTTAGAGGGCCCTGATTTGATTAGAGAAACAATGGAAAAAGTGCCCATGATTAAGGAAATAATTAGGACTTCCTTCAGTAGGTAGAAGAGTTATGTTGATCCTAAGAGAAAGGATATGCAGTTTAGTGTAGGTAATCATGTGTTCCTCAAAATCTCTCTAATGAAGGGAGTTATGAGATTTGGAAAGAAATGAAAGTTATCACCTAGATACATATGTCCTTTTGAGGTTTTAGACAAGGTAGAGAATGTATCCTACAGATTGGCACTACCTCCAAACATGGGACATGTAAATCCAGTCTTCCATATTTCTATGTTGAGGAAATATGTATCCGATCCATCCCATGTTCTTCAGCTACAGGATGTAGAGGTAAATGAGGAATTAGCTTATGAAGAAGTGCCAGTTAGATAGTTGATCAGCAGATTAGACAGATTCCTAACAAGAGCATTCCTATGGTTAAAGTCTTATGGAGAAATAGGACAGTAGAGGAATGTACTTTGGGGAGTGAAGCTAAGATGAGGCTCAGATATCCTTCCTTATTTCTTGATTCAAGTTACTATTTTAACTTATGCATTAAGTAAATTCGAGGACGAATTTAATTATAAGGGGGTAGAATGTAACACCCCAATTTAAAGGCTTAGAACTTAAGCTTTAAAGGGCAGACCTAAGGGGTTCCTTATTTGTTTATATGATATGTAATATGCATGTTTATGCTTAAATTGAATTTTTATGTATGTTTTAGAAAGTTTTACACATGTAAAAGTGCTTTAAAGGTTGTTAGGAAGAAATCGGAAAAAATTCAATTTTTGGTGAAATTTTATGGAAATAAACATGATATTTGAAGGTAGAAAAGAATATTAGGACATGAAAATGATCATATTTAATTTATTTCAAGTTTTGTTGCAGAATTAAACCAAGTTCAAAATAGTTCTCAGCAAGTTACTCAATTGAGGTGCTTCATTTGAACTAAGGGCAATTTAGTCTTTTCCTTTGAGATATGAAATTATATGGTGTATGCAACCCTATGGAATCATTTTAGGCTTGATTAAATCAAACCCTTAGATGAAATGATAAAGGAATGAATGGTTGGATGAATAGGTTTCACCATTTCTACCATAAGCCTAATGTATAAGATCACACCTTTGATATTTCAATAGATTTTTTCCACCACTTCATTGTTCTTCATCTTCATCACCATTTCACCAACACATTTTCTCTCTCCTTTCTTCCTAAGTTTTGGCCATAATTGAAAAACACCAAAGCTTATGCTTTTCTTCCATTTTTTGATAGAAACATATTAATTCCAACCTTGTGAACTCAAATATAACCTTAGATTTTAAGGAAAAACTTGAAAAAGCTAAGAATAAAAGCTTTGAAGTTTTTGAAGAACATTTGGTAAGTTAATGGTTTTGTAATTCTTTTGATTCAAATATGATTATATGGAATTCTTTTGTAACACCTTAGCCTAAACCCTTATAGGGACCTTTAGGGAAATTATTTTCCTTTCTTTATGATGTGTTAATATCATGTGTGTATGCATGGAATTTATATTTATGCATGTTATATGACCTAATTTTTAGGCCTAGAATTG
>CANXYC011083950.1:0-11714 GCA_948193065.1 Aleurites moluccanus | reverse complement strand
CAAGTATACATATATAAAAGGTGATTAGGTTTTACTTGAGGTCAAAACAGTTTATAGAACTGTTTTTATAGCCAATCTAATTCTAATTCAGTTTATGCCGTTTCGGCAACCCCAGTTTTGGCCGATTGGCACGTTTAGGGGCAACTTTGACCATATTGGTCTAAAATCAGTTCAATATGATCAAAGGTCATATAACATGTCCAAATGTTAATACCTTAAACTAGAAATGCAATAACATATATATAAACCCATCTTATAAGCGAATGACCAAAATGCCCCTCCGAGGCTCGAGCATCAACTGCTCTGTCACTTTCTCCTTTCCTCTGGAGGATTCCCCTATACACATACCAACTCTCTGATAAGACACTATATCGAACCAACATATCACATTCAAAAACATATATGCATATATTTCAAACATGATACACATCAACTTTCATATTCAAAACCCTAATTTCACTATGTCTTTTGGCCATTCCAAAACAACACTTAAAAAGTGTTTAAACCAAAATTTCTTTCCACACAATAACAATAACACATCTTATAAGCAAAATCAAGCAAGTTTGGGTTCACGTTCAAGCCTAGGATTCATGCCAAAGCATTTTGAACTATATTGGTCGTAAAGACCTAAACACATTACATATTCAATACAAACATACAAATCACTTCTTATATGCTACAATTACTCACCCAATAACCATATTACATATACTTATCAATTGCACACATAAAATAAATAATAAACCCTAAGTTTAGGCTTATTCCCATTCGGCCCAAAGGGCCCAAATTATCCAAAACCCTATTTTTGCAATTAAACTTCACAATTCCCTAATTAAATAAACAAATTGAATAATTCCAAGCTCAATTACACCAATTCAAAATAATTTTCTCAAGATTGCCCTAATAAGGTTTGGATTTGGGGTTTTTTCCCAAACTAACCCTAAATTTCTCAATTAAACCTACAATGATACAATTCATGCTACCAATTACACATTTAACAAATCAATTTAATAAATTCCAAGCAAATTTCCCTTTTTTCCCAAATATAGCATTCGACCCAAAGGGGTTTTCCTCCTTTTAAGTTAATTCTTCCAATTCAAACACCCAAACATCAATTTACCATGCCAATTTAAGTTTTAAACACTCAATTGTAGAATTTTAGAAGCAAATTCACCCAAAAACCCTAATTTCCCATTCGGTCCAAAGTTAAATCCAAAAATTGGAATCCAATTCCTAATGAAACATTCAATGGACATCAATTTAATCCCTTAAGCATCATATATAGATTCAATTGCTCAATCAAAGCATCAAAGGCCATTTCCCCCAAATTTCCCCCAATTTATGTTTTTAAACAACATTTAAACATCAACTAACACTAAACATCTAGAATTTTTGAACCTTAATTTGAAATCTTTGAAGTAGTTAAACTCTAGGTCTCCCAAAACACTACCAAACTGAATTTTTGAAGCTTGGATGAAGAAATGGAGAAGGTAAGATGAATTAATCCACCAAAACTTGAAAGAAGACTTCAAAGCTCCACCATTGCATCCTTGGTCGAATCACCTTTGAAGGAAGAAGTGGTTTTCTATTTGGTTTTTGCTTTGGACACAGTTTTGAATGGTTTTGGTCAAAAATGCAGAATTTGTTTGATTAAAATATGAGTTAGTGGGGTTCTGGCTATTGATCAAGTGCTTCAATCTCATAAAGGCAACAATAAGCTCTACACATGCATCCTTACGATTTAGATGCACCAATACATGGTTCCATTGGATCATAATGCACCAAATTAACACTAACTCTCCCTCCATCTCTTTTATTCCAAATAAGTCCTACAAACTTCCAATTAAATCCCTCCTATTTATTTCCTTTTACAATCAAGTCCTATTATTTTTCTAACACAATTAAGCTATTTTAATTTATTTATTTTTTATTATCCTTAATTTATTTTCCCCAAATAATTAATTAGCAATTAAACACACATGTAAATACACCAAATAAATCATATACCACATATAACAATCAATCACATATAAACACATCAAATAAATCATATAACACATATAACAATCAACCACATATAAACACCCCCTAACTCCAACTAGGGTTTAGGTGCTAGGGTTAGGGTCTCCAACTAGGATTTAGCTGCTAGGGTTTCACCTAGGATGTTGCATTCTCCCCTCCTTTTAAGAAATTCATCCTCGAATTTAAAACTATAGAAACCAAGAACATACCCAAAGCATCGAACAAGTGTGGATACTTTTGTCTCATCTCTGCCTCTGTCTCCTAAGTACACTCCTCTACTGTTTGGTTCCTCCACAGAACCTTAACCATTGGAATATCCTTACTATGGAGATGTCTGACTTGTTTATCCATCATCTTAACAGGAAACTCCTCATACGACAAGTTCACATCAATCTCAATATCGGGAGTCTGCAAAATGTGAGAAGGGTCTGATACATACTTCCTCAGCATTGATATGTGGAACACTGGATGTATATGACTCATTCGAGGAGGTAAAGCCAATCGATAAGACACGCTACCAACCCTATCAATGATCTCAAACGGACTAATGTATCTAGGTGATAACTTGCCCATCTTTCCAAATCTCATTATTCCTTTCATTGGGGAAATCTTCAGAAACAATCCATCACCTATAGCAAATTGCAAATCCTTCCTTTTCGGATCAGTATAACTTTTCTGTCGACTAAAAATTGTCCTAATCCTCTCCCTGATAATAGGGACCTTTTCCACTATCTCTTTGATCAAGTTTGGTCCCTTAAGCTATTTCTCCCCCGGTTCCACCCAACACACAGGTGATCTGCACTTCCGACCATACAATGCCTTATACGGTGCCATCCCGATAATAGAGTGGTAACTGTTATTGTAAGCAAACTCAATCAATGGTAGATACTGGTCCCAGCTACGCTTAAAATCAAACACACACAATCTAAGCTTCTCCTCCAATGACTGTATAGTACGCTCTGATTGCCCATTTGTCTGAGGATAGAAAGCTGTACTAAAATGATGTTCTGCACCTAGTGCCTCTTGAAATCTCTACCAAAACCTAGCAGTAAACTGTGTACCCCTATCAGATATGATAGACATTGGAACTCCATGTAATCGTACTATCTTATCAAGGTAAAGCTGAGCATACTGTGCTGTTGTGTAGCTAGTCTTCACTTCTAAGAAATGGGTTGACTTTGTCAGCCAATCAACAATCACCCAAATAGAATCAAATCCTCTTTGAGTCCTGGGTAAGCCAACAATGAAATCCATAGTTATCTGCTCCCATTTCAACTCTGGCAACTGTATTTCCTGCAGAAGCCTTGAGGGTTTCTGATGCTCCACTTTTACCTGCAGACAGGCTAAACAAGAAGAGACTAACTTAGCAACATCCTTTTTCAAATTAGGCCACCAGTAATGCTCATTGATATCATGATACATTTTGGTAATCCCGAGATGGATGCTATACCGTGAATAATGTGCCTCAGACAAAATCCTCGATCTCAAATCATCTAAATCCGGTACACATAACCTTTTACCACACTATAATATCCCATCAACAACTGTGAACTCAGTGACTTTCCCCGATCTTACCTGCTCTACTATCCTCTGCAAGTGTGGATCTCTCAACTGAGCAGCTTTTATCTCCTCTACTAATATCGGCCGAACTGTAAACTGAGCAATCAAAACCTGATCCCCTAACTATAACTGTAGCCCCAAATCTAGCAACTCATGGAACTCCCAAATTAAAGGTTTCCTAGATGTAGATATATGCGACAAAGTCCCCATCGACTTACGACTCAAAGCATCTGCAACCACATTTGCCTTACCCGGATGGTACAAAATCTGGCAGTCATAGTCTTTCAGTAACTCAACCCATCTCCGCTGTTGAAGATTCAAATCCCTTTGCTGCAGTATATACTGAAAACTCTTATGATCGATGTAGATCTCACATTTCTCCCCATACAGATAATGTCTCAAAATATTCAGTGCAAAAACTACTTCTGCCATCTCTAAGTCACGTGTAGGATAATTCTCCTCATACTTCTTCAACTGTCTCGAAGCATAAGTGATCACCCTACCATCCTGCATAAGAACATAGCCTAAACCAACTCTGGAGGCATCACAATATATAGAGAACCTACTCGTCTCAAATGGCAATGCTAATACTGGGGCTGTGGTAAGGCATGTCTTCAAAGCCTGGAAGCTCTACTCACAACTATCTGTCCATATGAACTTCTCCTGCTTCCTAGTCAATCTAGTCAAAGGAGTTGCTATCTTGGAAAAATTCTGTATGAATCTCCTGTAATATCCTGCCAACCCCAGGAAACTCCAGATCTTTGTCACACTAGTAAGATGAGGCCAACTCAAAATTGCCTCAACTTTCTGTGGATCAACTCTAATATCATCCCTACTCACTATATGCCCTAAGAAGCATACCTCTTCTAACCAAAACTCACACTTCGATAACTTTCCATACAACTGATGATGCCTTAAAATCTATAGCACCATCCTCAAATGCTCCTCGTGCTCTTCCTTACTCTTCAAATATATCAAAATGTCATCAATAAACACTATCATAAACCGATCCAAATAGGGCTTGAAAATCCTATTCATCAAATCCATAAATGCTACTGGTGCACTGGTCAATCCAAAAGGCAGTACCAAAAACTCATAATGGCCGTACCTAGTCCTGAATGCATTCTTCGGTATATCATTCTCCTTAATCCTCAGCTGATGATAACCCGACCGAAGATCAATCTTCAAAAAGTAAGAACCGCCTTGCAACTGATCAAACAAATCATCTACCCTAGGCAAAGGATACCTGTTCTTCACTGTCACCTTATTCAGTTGCCGGTAGTCTATACACATAGGAAGTGACCCATCCTTCTTCTTTATGAATAGTATCAGTGCTCCCCATGGAGAATTACTCAGCCTGATGAACCCCTTATCTAACAATTCCTACAACTGTACCTTTCTCTCTCTCAACTCTGCCAGTGCCATCCTATAAGGTGGAATGGAAATCGGATTTGTACCCGGATAGACATCAATCTCAAACTCTATCTCTCGCACTGGCGGTAACCCCAGTAGATCCTCAGGAAAAACATATGAAAACTCGCTAACCACAGGAATCTGCTCAATCCTAGAAACTATCTGTCGAGTATCTGTCATACTGGCCAAATAAGCAATACAACCCTTCCAAAGAAGCCGTCTAGCCCCAATAGCTGATATGAAGCTGAGATTACCCCTATTTGTCTCACCCTGATAAGAAAACCCATCACTCCCATCTGGTCTGAACTCAATCCGCTTTGCAAAGCATTCTATCATAGCAAAATGAGTAGTCAACCAATCCATGGCTAAAATCACATCAAACTCAAGTATAGGCAGCTCAACCAAATCTGTAGGTAAAACTCTCCCCTCGATAATCACATCACACCTCTGAAACCTAAAATCAACATCAACACTCCTACTTAAGGGAGTAGCTACCTCTAAAGGTACCTGCAAGGGTTTTCTCTCTCTACCTAAACTCATAGCAAACACAGAAGACACAAAAGAATGGGTAGCTCCTGAATAAAACAACACATATGCATCACTACCACAAACAGAAAGCTTACCTACTACTGTGTCATGAGAGCCCTGAATCTGTGTTGGAGTCACTATAAAAACTCTACCCTGTCCTATGCCTGAAGGTGGTAGAACAGCTGAATACGACCGCCCTGCGGGTCTACCCCTACCTGCGTTACCTCTACCCCGACTCAACTGCACACTGGGCTGTGACCTTGTAGAACCAGCTGTCTGAGTAGTCCCAAACATAGGACAATCCTTGTAAAAGCGATTGCACTCTCCACACCTCAAACAAGCTCCAGTGGGTAAACGACACTCTCTTGTGTGCCTCTTCCCACAAAAACTACAATGGGGTAACTCTGGCGACTGTTGTACTGGTCTACTGGCTGCTTAGGAGGCTACTAATACTAGGGATCTCATACTACCTCCTCTAGATACACCTCTCCCCTGACCTCACTGAACAAATTTCTGCTGTGTATGTGCAGGTCTAAAAGAACCAACCTGAAAGGGTCTCTGCCCTGATCTAGATGAATCCTCCTGAAATCTCCTCTGATCTCTCCCAAATTTGTCCTTCTTTGAATTTATCTCCATCTGCACATCGGTGTCAATAATCGTACCTAGGGAGGTAAACTGTGTAGCCAATAGATTATTATAGATTGCTAACTGTAACCCATTCCGGAACCTCCGGATCATATGTGCCTCTGTAGGTGCTATAGACCTACCATACCTGCTCAATCTCCTAAACTCACAAGCATACTCCAACACACTCATATTACCCTGAACTAACTGGTCAAATCTGGCACTGTTCCTGTCTCTCAGTACCTCAAGTAAGAACTCATCAAGCAATTTATGTTTAAACTCTGCCCAGGACATAGGATTATCACCCCTGATATTACCATCTATCCGCTCATTAAACAAAGTGGAGGCATCCCGCTGTAATAATGATCCTACCAACTCAATCAATCTAGCATATGAACATAGTAAACCCCTGACCGTTCGGTCAACTATCTCAATAAAATATGAAGGATCCTTACCATACTCACCCTGATAAGAAGGCAACTGCAACTTCCTAAACTCAAAAAGTGAAACACCACCCTCTAGAATCAGACGTCTACCTCCGGCCCTCACTCTGTCTGCTGGTACCCTCTCTAGTACAGGTGGCACTACTGCAGGTGGTACTGCTGCTGGAGGCATAATAGGCTATACTATAGGGGGAATAGGAAACAAAGGTGGTGGTGCTGGTGCTGGTGGCTGCACAACTACTGCAGCCTGCCTTACCAAGTAGGCCTGTAACATATCTACCAACTTCTGGTTTCTCCTCTCCATCTCCTGTCTAAGCTCCTGTAGCTCCTGCCTCCACTTAGCATTATCCCTTCCTCTACTATCTGTCCTCCTACGGGACCTAGGTGGCTCGGAATCTGCTCCTCTCCCCTGCACTGAGGCTCTAGAGCTAACCTCTGGTTCCTCCCTAACAGTATGCTGGCTATCATCCAAATGAGGAAGTATACCTCCCCTCGCACTATTAGACATCTGCAAAACAATCAGAACACAACAATTCACAAATATATGAAATTTATCAATGTAAGGATACGCGGAATTTCAAACAATGAGGAAACACTTACTTTGACTATATATAATTTCCTATACTCCATGATATACACAGAACATAAAACAATATAGCAAGCAGTCACATGCATACTATAATTCATATAAACATCATATTCATATAAGCATGGTAAAATTTCAAACCTTTAGCTCTGATACCAACTTTGTAACATCCCACACTATAGGGCTGTGACGGTCCTAGGGTACTGGAAGAGTTCATACAACCAGTACCACGAAGAACCCAAGTTACATGTTTTCATTACACTTAACCATTTTTATGACATTTTTTTTTTATTCCAACTCTTAAGTTTTACAGAAAAATGGACAGAGTCTCTCCTGTAATATCGATATTTACCCCAGCTAAAAACAAGAAAGACACTTCTAAAACAATATCAACTCCTAAGCCAACCTCCAATACACAACTCATATCATACCATACTTATGTCAACTCATATAACAACTTCATACATCACAAATCATATAATAGTTTTCAATAATATCAGTCCATACATATGACGATGCAATATAGGTTTATCGTAGCAGCTGCACCCCCTGTTACAGTATATACATCATATGCATTCACATCATAACATATAATTATAGTCCATACATGTCCATAAATAATACATATAAATATCTTCAAATAATATCATGAAGTACTCTATACTACACTAGGGAAGGACTATACATCTACTCCACGGCTAGAAGTACAAAAATAGCTGAGGATGTCCGCGTCTCACTTTTTCCCTGAAAAGGTTTCAACACTGTGGGGTGAGTATAAAAATACTAAGTGAATCTATAAATATGAAATTAATTACTAATTTATGAATACACATTTGATCATTGATGAAAATAATAGGTATGATGACAATTATATATGATAAGATATGACAATATAATAGAATGGACCAAATGCATAAGGTAAAACAGGATTGGGTCAATTAATCAAGTAGTACTGTCACTTCTGTCCACATCTCCATTTCCATATAAATGTCATAAGGAGGATCAATCCTTATGGCTAGATCCATATCCCAATCTCTAGCTAGGGCAAGTAGTACATGTGTGCACACGGTGGATGGAATTACCCGCTACACCATCGAAGTAGCCCTGTTATGTTATCATATGCAAATGTTCCAAAATATGATGAAAATGTAACAAGTACAACTCATATAACATGCAATATAGTCAATATATCCATATGAACAAATATAGAGTCAATTGGGAACAACTTACAAAATTAGCCCGTTGGGCCCAGTTGCGCTGTCGCAGCGACTTAACAAATTACGGGTCCGTTTTTCGTTTTTCAGTGACTTTCTGGTTTTACATGTTATCAATATATGGTATGCAAATTGGACATCTAAGATACAAGTATACACATATATAAGGTGATTAGGATTGATTTGAGGTCAAAACAGTTCATAGAACTGTTTTTATAGCCAGTCCAATTCCAGGTCAGTTTATACAGTTTCGACAACCCCAGTTTTGGCCGATTGGCACGTTTAGGGGCAACTTTGACCATATTGGTCTAAAATTAGTTCAATATGATCAAAGGTCATATAACATGTCCAAATGTTAATACCTTAAACTAGAAATGCAATAACATGTATATAAACCCATCTTATAAGCGAATGACCAAAATGCCCCTCCGAGGCTCCGAGCATCAACTGCTCTGTCACTTTCTCCTTTCCTCTGGAGGATTCCCCTATACACATACCAACTCTCCGATAAGACACTATATCAAACCAACATATCACATTCAAACACATATACACATACATTTCAAACAAAATACACATATCAACTTTCATATTCAAAACCCTAATTTCACTATGTCTTTTGGACATTCCAAAACAACACTCAAAAAGTGTTTAAACCCAAATTTCTTTCCACACAACAATAATAACACATCTTATAAGCAAAATCAAGCAAGTTTGGGTTCACGTTCAAGCCTAGGTTTCATGCTAAAGCATTTTGAACTATATTGGTCGTAAAGACCTAAACACATTACATATTCAATACAAACATACAAATCACTTCCTATATGCTACAATTACTCATCCAATAACCGTATTACATATACTTATCAATTGCATACACAAAATAAACAATAAACCCTAAGTTTAGGCTTATTCCCATTAAGCCCAAAGGGCCCAAATTATCCAAACCCTATTTTTGCAATTAAACTTCACAATTCCCTAATTAAATACACAAATTGAATAATTCCAAACTCAATTGCACCAATTCAAAATAATTTTCTCAAGATTGCCCTAATTAGGTTTGGATTTGGGGGTTTTTCTCAAACTAACCCTAAATTTCTCATTTAAACCTACAATCATACAATTCATGCTACCAATTACACATTTAACAAATCAATTTAATAATTCCAAGCAAATTTCCCTTTTTTCCCAAATATAGCATTCGACCCAAAGAGGTTTTCCTCCCTTGAAGTTAATTCTTCCAATTCAAACACCCAAACATCAATTTACCATGCCAATTTAAGTTTTAAACACTCAATTGCAGAATTTTAGAAGCAAATTCACACAAAAACCCTAATTTCCCATTCGGTCCAAAGTCAAATCCAAAAAAAGGAATCCAATTCCTAATTAAACATTCAATGCACATCAATTTAATCCCTTAAGCATCATATATAGATTCAATTGCTCAATCAAAGCATCAAAGGCCATTTCCCCCAAATTTCCCCCAATTCATGTTTCTAAACAACATTTAACATCAACTAACACTAAACATCCAGAATTTTTAAACCTTACCTTGAAATCTTTAAAGTAGCCGAACCCTAGGTCTCCCAAAACACTACCAAACTGAATTTTTGAAGCTTGGATGAAGAAATGGAGAAGGTAAGATGAATTAATCCACCAAAACTTGAAAGAAAGCTTCAAAGCTCCACCATTGCATCCATGGTCGAACCACCCTTGAAGGAAGAAGAGGTTTTCTATTTGGTTTTTGCTTTGGACATGGTTTTGAATGGTTTTGGTCAAAAATACAGAATTTGTTTGATTAAAATATGAGTTAGCGGGGTTTTGGCTTAGCGGGGTTTTGGCTATTGATCAAGTGCTTCAATCTCATAAAGGCAACTATAAGATCTACACATGCATCTTTAGGATTTAGATGCACCAATACATGGTTCCATTGGATCATGATACACCAAATTACCACTAACTCCTCCCTCCGTCTCTTTTATTCCGAATAAGTCCTACAAACTTCTAATTAAATCTCTCCTATTTATTTCCTTTTGCAATCAAGTCCTATTATTTTTCTAACCCAATTGAGTTATTTTATTTTATTTATTTATTTTATTATCCTCAATTTATTTTCCCCAAATAATTAATTAGCAATTAAACACACATGTAAACACACCAAATAAATCATATACCACATATAACAATTAGTCACATATAAACACATCAAATAAATTATATAACACATATAACAATCAACCACATATAAACACCCCCTAACTCCAACTAGGGTTTAGGTGCTAGGGTTAGGGTCTCCAACTAGGATTTAGGTGCTAGGGTTTCACCTAGGATGTTACAGGACTACTCCTGGACCTACTTCTCAGATGAGTCATGGGTCAGCGCATCACCCAGGACTCCTAAACCTTTGTGCCCTTCATGCGGCAAATTTCATAATGGTCCTTGTCTTTATGCATCAGGAGCATATTTCAGATGTGGACAATAAGGTCATTTTCTCAAGAATTATCCACAATCACCCTTTGGAGGTAGACCTCAGGCTTCTCAGGCTATAGTTCAGATGAGTAGAGAGAGGAGCACTAGTCAGCAGCCAGGAGGAGGCAAAGGTATTCTGGGCAGGACTGATGAGACTAGCAGAGGATCAGGTCAGCATGTGGCTTAGGCTTCAGGATCAGCTCCTATGGGTAGAGGCAGAGGGAGAGTTTTTGCTCTAACTCAGCATGAAGCCTAGGCATTCAACACAGTGGTTACAGGTATCCTTCAGATCCAAGCCTTGAATGCTATAGTATTGTTTGATTCAGGAGCTACACAATCCTTTTGTGTCATCATTTTTTGCTAAGAAGTTGCATGTGCCTTGTGTATTGCTTGAAAGTGTTTTGGTTGTATCTACTCCTTTAGAGGAAAAGATTGAAGTCCAAAACTCCTATCCATCCTGTGTGGTTAGCATAGGTGGTAAGAGCTTGAATGTGGATTTGATTGAATTGCCAGTGTTAGAGTTTGATGTGATTTTGGGCATGGATTGGTTGTCCAAGCACTATGCCATTATAGATTGTAATGGAAAGAAGCTAGTCTTCAAGCCACCTTCGGGTGAGGAATTTGAGTTTCAAGGGGAGCAGAGCGAAGTGCCATACAATGTGATATTAGCAATTGGGGCAAGAAAGTTGTTGAGAAAGGGTTGCTAAGGATATTTGGCATATGTCCGGGATACTTGCAAGAAAGTGAGAAGCATGGAGCAAATTCATATAGTCAATGAGTTTCCAGACGTATTTCCTGAAGAATTACCTGGTTTGCGTTCGGATAGAGAGATAGAGTTTGATATAGAGTTGCTAC
>CANXYC011083912.1:0-28543 GCA_948193065.1 Aleurites moluccanus | reverse complement strand
TATATATATATATATATTAATTATTAAGTAATTAATTAAATACATATAAGATTATAAAAAATTATTATATAAAGATATTTTGTTAGAAGTAAAATATGATGAATTTATTACTTTTATTGTTTTACATATATTATTAATTGTTAATTCATGATAATTCTTTAAAAAATAATAAGAAATATATATAAAAATATATATATTAAAAAAATATAAATATATAAAATAAAAAAAATATTAATATATAATATATATACAAAAGAGAATAAAAAATTTTTATAACTATATTTAAAATTTTATTATTTCTCTTCAATTATATATATATATATATATATATATAACTTCAATTCAAATTTGAAACCTTACAAGATGAATTAGTATTAATAAAATAAAAATTAATTAATCTATTTAATAATAATAAATATATTTTATATTAGGAATATTGGAATTTATATTGTATTAGGAGTATTAATTTTAAAAATTAGCTTGTTGATGTTAAATAGTCAATTTTATATATATATATATATATTAATTTAATATCTTATATTTAATTTATGTGATATTTTATATTTTAATATTTCATTTCATATGGCAATTAAGTAAGGATAATTTTTAATTAAATTTAGTTGAAATTTATAAATTTATAATAAAAATCATATGACAACTAAAAACTCAACACGAATAAAAAAATAAATTCAAAAGCCTATTAGTGGGCGAAAGAAAGATAAATAAATAAAATTTATTATGGTGTGAAATTGCAAATCTAATTCAAATAAAAAAATAAATTTAAAAGTTTATCACATGATGAAAGATAATTAAAAACTCAATATAAATAAAAAAACAAATTTAAAAATCCATATAAATTTGACATCAATAACAATTGAAATAAATATATTTCGGAATAAGAATTAAATTCAAAAATATATCGAAAATTAAAATCATTGTCTGCTTTAATATCATTTTGAGTTTTTTAATATAAATTTAGAAAAATCGATTTTAAAACTAACTTATTAAAGTTAATAAGTCTATTTTTACATTATTATGGATAATTTATACTCACATGATTATGGATTATAAAATTGTATATTCTTATAATAATAGTAAAAATAATCAAATATAAAATAGAAAGTTAGGAATTGAAACTTTGACAACTCCATTAAGTTATATTTAATATAAATGAACTTTATATAATTTTAGAAAATTAATTTAAAATTTATATTTCTATACTTAATAAAATGAAAATATGATCATTATATTCCTAATGAATTTAATTATAAATAAATTTTATACTTAAAAATTATACTGAATATATAGCACATTGCACACAAAATTATTGTCCTAAGATTGAATGCAAGACTTGAAAGAATTTTCCTTGAATTTCATGTTTATTTACTGCTCAATAAAGAGAAACTTCCTAGCCTTTCATTGCATATTTATTTATTTTATTTTATTTTTACTTTTCTTGTGTAATATAATGGTCATGGACCTCATGGTTACTATTTTGTGACCCACTTTTCTGTTCATGGAGTCAACATTTAACTTTTTTTTTTTTTTTTTGGTACAATGGATCATATATTTTATTTATTTCCAACCAAAAGGAAATTAAGAATAATAATAAAGGCTAGAAGAGGGGCATCTTTCTTTGAAGTTGAAAAACTTTTTAAATTGTATTTTATATTTATTTGCATATATGAATAACCCTCTTCATAAGAAATAAATTCAATCAATTTTCAGCTTAAAAATATTGTGAAACAAAACAATTAATTAGTGCATTCACATAATTAAAAACTATACTATTTTTACAATGATATTAGACTAATAATTTAGTAATTAATTTATATATATACACTTTAAAATAAATAGTAGAATTAGTAGTACAAATTTTAATAATAAATTCATAATTTTTTTGTTATTGATAATTTTTTAACACCAAACTAAATTTTAGAGGGAAAAACTAACCACTTCAACTTTTCAACTAACCACTTCAACTATCATAAATTTATAGCAATAATTTTTATGTTTTCAATAGTAGAGACTTAATACATATATTCATGTATTAAAAAAAACATAATTTAAAAATTAAATAACAAATATTATAAAATATTATATAATTTTATAAGTTGTAGATTATAAGGGAAGATGATGAAAAGGAGTGTTCCCTATTTTATTATAAAATGACATTTTTGGAAGGCTCTTTATAATATAATAAGATTGATTTATATATTCTTTTGAATTTGCACTCAATAGCAATGGAATAATAACAATATTCTTGCAGTGGATTTATTCAAAATTTGATTGCATTTGATCTTTGAATTATAAAATTCTACTAATACGACTATTTCTATTTCCTTCATGATATTGTTTGACTAAAATATATTTTTAAAACATATATTTTAGTGACTCGAACTCAAATCTTAAAATATATATTTTAGTGACTCGGACTTAAATCTTAGAAATAATTTTAACATCATTAAATTAAAATTTTATTGATATAATTTATTTAATGTTATTTTTCATGCTTGCATATTGTTAATGGTAGTTGGATGATCATGATTGTTAAAATCGGACCGAATTGACCGATCGAATCAGAAAAAATAATAAATGTCAAATTATATTTATTTTCATCATATATATAATAAATATTAAATTATATATACATATATATGTATATTAATTTTTTCTCAGTTTAACCGATTTGATTCCGATCAAATATCTGATCCTTTATTTTGATTGATTCTTTAACTAATTCGGTTTTGAAATTATTGTGGATGATGATGAGTAAAATAATTGCAAGTTCCTGAAAATGATATATTGTCCCTAACTGCCATAGTACTGCGGGAGTTTGCTATAAAAGCTGGTTTTGGTGCTGAAATTTGGAAATTTTCTTTAACGAAGAGAACTTTTGGGCTGTTCATGCAATGTATGGGGTGGTGGAAAGTAGTGGTTTGCAAGCTATAGTTTAATTTGTATGGTACTTTATAAATGGCCAGCCATCCATCACTTCAGTCCAACTATGCGTATCCATTAATTAATTCATGCACTTTTCGATCTCTCCTCGTGTCTTTCTTTATACTTCTAACCAGTTCACTTTGATTGATTCATTGAACTCTACAAATTTCATTAATAACCCTAATCAAATTTCCTATATATTTCTCCTATATTAAGATTATACTATCTATTATTTTTGTTTTTGGTAGATTTAGATTTGACGGCTCAAGTTTAACATTTCACAGTCTTGAAAATAATTTTAATATATTAAATTAAAAATTTTAAATAAAAATTAAAATTAAAATCTGACATTTGAAAGTGAATAATCTTAATATTACAGAAAAATATTTAAATAGATAATTAATAATTGAAGATTTGAAATAAAAATATTTTTTTCAGTTGGTAAAAATTCTAATTGATAATTATAATTCTTACTTACTATAAGATTTTACCGATTTGAAAAAGATAAATCGACAATTTATATTTATCCAAATACTCAATAATTTTTCAATTATAAATAAATATATTTTTAAACAACAATTAAATTTTATAGTTTGACATCCAAATATCACCATAATCAAAATCATTAAATAAAAATTAGAAGAAAAATGTTGCAAATAATAAGCAGCCCAACATGATTGAGTTTTTCTTTTTTAATTTACTAAACTTCCTAATAAGCAATGAAAATTCTGATTTGCCTCTACTATTTCTTTCCTCGTAAATTCTGATACATGATTTAAAACTAGCTAGTAATCAAATCTAGTTAATTAATATCATATAATAATTAAGTTGCTTTAATTGGAATTTGGATTGAAACCCGAAAGTGACAATGTGTGACCCCATATATATATATATATATACATATATATATATATATATATATATATATATATCTTCATACTTCATAACGACATTTTGGTCATTAATTAGGCTGGGTGGGTTATGATTGTGATGGTCTTGCATATATATATATTGTTACGTCAGAGACCTACACATCCATGAAAAAAAAAATTTCCTTGAAATCCATGACAAGTCATTACACAAGAATAATGCCATTTCTTTTCTTCGTTCGAACCATTTTCGTTGTACCTTGATTCACTGTTAACTATGTTAATCTTAGTTTCATTCCATTTGGGTAATGAAAATTTTGAAATTATATATGTATATATGAATATTTGAAAATATAAAAATTTAAAAAGAGTTCCAATTATAAAAAGTCTGATTTTCAGAGTTTAGATTCAGAGATCAGTTATATGTGGGGAAGATATTAGCACCTACAACGTCTATTTCTGGTACTATATATATGTTGTGATTTGTATTTTCTTCCATAAATGAATAATTATTATTTACAAATTTATTATATATATAGAGAATATCTTTTTATTAATTTATTTAAATCCTAAATATAATTAAATATAGTTACATTTTATGCACATGACTCAAAATAATTTAAATGCAAAGGAAATTTTGATGGGGTGAACTTGAACTCAGAATTATATGCCTAGACAGGATCATAATCAATGTAGTTCTAATTGAAAAATATTAATTTGATGAAAATCGGACTTGAATTCAAAATTTCAATTTTTAAATATCTTCATATTCATTTGACGAAATCAAAATTCACATAATTCAAAAGTGAAATTTTATATATATAAAAAAAAACATGTTTTATCTTTTAATTTTTGTTTAAATTTTTAATTAAATATTGAGAGTTTTTTCCAAAAAGCTCATAACTCAAGATAATTAAAAGTTTGAATAAAAATCACTTAAATACTTTTGTGATCCATTATTTATTAATTTTTAATTATGTTAGAAAAATTTTAGATTTTATTGTGAATTAATCTTAGCTAGATTAATTAAATTTTAGAAAATCACGTTCAAAAACTGAACATAAATTCTATAAATTATAAAGGTGGTCGTTATTTTATTATTAAAATTTTAGACCTAAACTTATCAATTGTAATTTTCCTTTAATCTTTAACAATTTTACTATCACGCAATTTCTTCTACTATTTTTATTTGAATCCTCAATCTTATTTTCTCCATAATTTGGGTTTATTTTGGACTTAAAACAATAATTTTCTGACTGTTTTAAGATTCATATTTCAATTGTACAGGCGGATTTATTATAATGCACGTGCGGTTCTTTAATTTTAAAAATTTTTTAATATAAAATTTCTATTTAATCTTTAAAATTTTTAAAATTTATAAAATAATATTTTTATTTTATAAAATTAATTTTTTAATCTCTAATAAAATATTAATTAATAATATATTCTTTAATTTTTTCTTTTTTAACCCTTTAATTTTTACTATTTAATTCATGAGAATTACTATAATTAATAAAATAGTTCTTTTATTTAGAAAAATTAATATTTTAATTCTTAATTTATAATATTTTTTTTTGAGATATGAGGGGCGATCTCTTTTCAAAAAATTCTGCGTTCGCCCCCTATCAAGTGTATCAATTCCTGGCCAGGACAATTATTTTTGCTGGTTACATGTTTTTTTTTTTAAAAAAAAAAACTTGAAATGAATTCGTTTACTTTAGAATGCAGTGTTAAAATATCAGATAAAAGAGCATCAGTTCAAAAATAAAAATAGAAATTAGAAAGGGAGAAGATCATAATGTCTGAAAAGCTGTAACAACATTCTTGCACTAAAATAGCATCATAAGAGCGCAAGCATATGTTTAGATTACAAGATCATTATCTATTTCATTCATATATTGTTTCATCTATGTCTATATAGTATAAAAAGAGCTAGCATATGGTATTGTAATTATAACATACATATAATCCTAGTAATCCCCTTCAAAGCCACACGTTTCTATTCCACGTTTTTAAGACATCTGAGATTTATTAATTAATTAAATTTTCATGAAGAGATGAAAAACTTTTAATTTAACTTAATTCAGTATATCATATCAAATATAATTTATCATGTCAGATTATAAACTAATTAATGATGATTAAATATATTAAATAAAATTACCTTATAAAGTAAATATAATAATTGATTACTTTAATTATAGATGATGTATTATAATTAATATATCAATATATTAAATTATTACTAATTAATTTATAATTTGATTAATATGATTTAATGGACTAAATTTACCTAAAGACAAGCGTGACTTATCAATTCACTTTCTTAATTGTCATTGTGGTCCATGAAAGGTACTTGGACCACATAATACCTCAAGAAGTCATGATAATTTCAATTTGGCTTGGTTTTTCAAGAAGTGGACTAGCACTTGTACATATGCTCATTGTAAAGAAAATTTTAATTTACAAGCTTAGGAAGTACCAAAAGAAAAAAAAAAAAAAGTGTCAAATTGATGCCATGCATGATTGAGGTAGTTTGGGCCATGCATGATTGAGGTAGTTTGGGCAATGAGGATCGGACCTTTTCTTCCATTCAAAAGAGTTGGTTTATTATAGCTTTATTAGTTATTAATTATATAGAGAATATTAAGGGAAAATTAAAGCTAGTCTTTTTTTAATGAAAATAAATTAATAAATCTTATTTCTTAAATATTCACCATCAAAACTCAATATTAAACGTAGGCCTATTAGTTGATATGATTGTGTAAAGAATTTTGTATTTCATAATAATATTCAAAATATTAATACGATATGTTAAAAATTTTATATTAAAATATAAATAAAGATATTAAAATTTAATGTAATGTTTGAGTCTCGATAATTACTCTCTATAAAATTGAATTATTATGATACTATGTTTTCATGTTTTTTTTCCTTTAGCTTGATGCTTTGAAACTGTTTTTTTTTTTTTTTCTCAAAGAATTCGTTTATCTTAATCATATATACAATAATGTATCAATAGAACATGACATATATATAAATATGAGTCAGTTCATGCATCATGTTATATCATATTTGTTTGTGGCATGTTAATAAAGTCTAGCACGACTCAAAAATAAAGCCTAATACATGTTAGTAAGGGATATTAAAATTAAATATCCCACACCAAAATAATTAGCATCTGAATTAATATTTAAAATTGAATGATACAATAACTAGCATAATTAATAACTAAAAAAATGAAGAAAACTCAATTAACAATCAAACATCCTATCTTAAATAGTAAATACTTTAAGTAATCAACCATCATAGCTTACTTAGTATTTTGACTTATTTAAAATGGTTACCTTTAATTCAAATCTCCTTTTTGTTGGGCTCTTTTATTTGGTGAAAAAAATTTCTTATTTCTTTTTTATGTTAGAGCTTTCAAAAAAATTGGTTAACCAAAATATTTTTCCTCAAGGGAAAATTAAGTCACTTTTTAAATTTTAATAAATATATTATAATAAATAAAAAATACATAAACATCAACGTCAGATGTTTTTATATACGAAAAATTATTAGATATGACAGATATCTTTATATATATACTATTATTCAATATTTAATACCAATCTCTGGCACAAAAAAATATTAAAGTTGTTATAAATCTAAATATTTTTATATTTATAAATTAAAAAATTAAATATTTTTGTATTAATTTTTAATATTGCAATAAAAAAATAATGAGTTTAAAAAAAATTGTGAATAAATTATTTTTCACAAAACAAATGAACGAAGTCCTTTGGAAAATCTCTCCATTTGTAGGGACGAGTTTAAAGGCAGCTCATAGTGGCCCGGGCCCTTTCAAACTCTCATTTTTGTTTAATTGTTCTATGTTTCTAAATAAAATATTATATATATAATTGCCACCCAAAAAAAAAAAATATATTAAGTAAAAAAAATTATTTATAATATACACCTCTTATATTATAGATTTTTTTTTTATTATGAGTTTTGAAATAATATTATTAAAATTTTTTTATTTATGTGAATTTAAATTACGGGTAAAATTTAATTAAAAATTAATATATTTAAAAATTAAAATTTAAAAATTAAAATACGTTTGATTATAGCTATTAACTATTAATTAATATCATATTTTATTATTTTAAATTTCAAAATACAATAAGTTAAATATGGGTTTAAATATATAAGTCAATGTGGGTCGATTATTTTGATTTTTTATCATAAAAATCTAACTTTATCAAATTAAAGTAAATTCATTAATATTTAAAATCCAGCTAATCAAAATTTTTGAAAAATTAAAAAATATAGGTTTGATTGATTTTTTTTCTTCTATTAAAACTATTGGTATTGGCTGAAGTCAAAAACTAATTAATTATAGAAATACCTCTTTTTTCCCCCTTTAACACATAAAAAGAAAAATGTTCCTATAAAAAAAAATTTAAGAAAAATATTAATATCAGTGTTGGTCCTTTTGGCATTCAGAGTAGGTATAGGTTGTTTGGAGGACATTAAGCCCAAATTAGATGGTCAATTGGACTCGCAGCCAAAGCCCAAAGTCTGTGGTTTAAATTTCAGTTTCAGATTAAAGAAAAACTTTAATTAAACTTAATTTTTTGAGTTAGTTATTATAAATAATAATAATAATAATAATTAAAATCCATGTAAAGAGGGTGTATTCACAACTACTGGTTAAAAGGGCAAAAAAAAAGTCCTTATCCTTTATTATCAACAAACGGAGTCGTTTTAATTAAAACGAAAACATAACCAGTGGATGACTTGTCGTTTCGAACTTGGGTCTGTCCAAGAGAAGTAACTACTTTGAAATTGCGCCTCTGTCTAGGTGAAGTATTACGGTTGTTTTAGTTTCTCCACGTTCATGTTCTCTCCTAAAGTCAGGCAATTCTCCGTCTTCTCTTCACATCGAAACTCTCCTACTTCCCAAAGCCAAAGGTACCTATTTTATCTTGTTTGCTCTAATATATAAATTTGCTGTGAATGAATTTGTATCTGGGTATGATGATTCTTTTTTTTTTGTTGAATTTTTTTATTATAATCATTATTTTTTGTTTTGGATTTGTGGGTTTTCATTTATTTTCTGTTTTAAATTTGAATCTATGTGTTTTTTCTCTTTTAGAGTTGAAGAAGTTTAGATTTTTATATGTGCCAAAGTTCAAAGATTCATGGTGTTAAATTGCTAATGGTTTATAGTTTAATTATTATTATTATTTTTTTTTGCAAAACCATAATTTATTTTATTCTTTACTTGTTATTTTTGTTATTAGTTTTGGTATTTCTTGCTTATTTGTATAAGGAATTAAGGCTGGCTGCAGACTCTGCTAATGCTTTCTTGTGGTTAATCTTTGTTTCTTTGTTCAATATTTGGACTTTGTGTTGTTCTTTCTACTGGCCCTACCACAGCTGCACAGCCTTTACACATTTGTTACACATAATAGATCAGCTCTTTGTTTACTTATCTTCTTGAACTACCTTTATCTAATTCTAATTAATAATCTTTATTTTCTCTTATTTATAATATGATTAAATATAAAAAGAATTGTTATTTGATTTTCTTTTCCTAAGAGCTTTCTTTGACTAGTGAATGGATACTGTTATGTCAACCTCGAATGAGAATAGATGTTAGGCACTCTAAACCCATTTAGATAAATGGTAACCCCACTTTTCTTTGATCATTTAGACCAATGCAGCAAGGCATGTATAGCCTTATAGACCTATAGATGCATTGGCATAGAAGAGTAATCATATTGAAGTAACAGGTGCAAAAAGAGGAGAGTTAGACAACTAAGTAAATGAGTTAAAATGATTAAAAGTGATTCAATAGCTGTACAAATCAAAATATTTGGCCCTAAAAAGAATAAAATGATGATCAACAGCTTATTCCAACTAAGATTAATAGCCTGTTTGATGTCAGTGTGTTCCATAAAATTTTATTGGACTTATTTCTAGATTCACACTTGTCATGTTTGGTACACACAAAAATTCAGCTAAAATTCTGCAATTTAAATTCTTTGGAATTCATACTAATTTCTGCAAAATTGGTATAATTTTCAAATGAATTTTGAACTAGCAAGACTGCAAGATTTGACTTGGATAAATTGGTAAAGTTGCGAATAAATTTCACATTTAGCACATAAGATACAGTAAAATTTCTATAAATTAGTACTCGATAAATTAATAATCTCTATTATATAATAATTTTCTCCTGTCCCAACTTGGGTCAATGAACTAAATTAATAATTTCGATAAATTAATAAGATAATACTTTTTTAAAAATTCATACATAATTACATAATCCCATTTATATTATAGATTAATAATTTGTTATTAATAATTACCAGCATTGTATATATAATAGTTTATGATATTTTATTAAAATATGAGTCTATTATTACTTGTTTTTTCTTGAAATTTAAATCTAGTTGGATTTCATCTCTAATTTTTTTTATTACATATAAAAGTATTGGGGTTGAATTCTAAAATTGCAATAAAAACTTATGAAGTGTTGTTGATATTTTAAGTGCGTTCTCATCTTTAATTTGGCTTGAGTATATTTGATATTATACTTTGACTAACCTTCAAATGAATCCTGTCAGAAATCCGTTATTGTAATTTTGTGCACCCTTCATTTAATTCATATTCAATTTACACATATTTTTCTATTTAATTTATATTTAATTGATAATATATTTTTTCGTTTCATTTTAATTAATATATATTCAATTTATTATATTTTTTTTTCAATTCATTTAACTTATCTTGTATTGATTACAAAATTGGTAAAACACAATAATTTTTAGTTGATTAAATATTATTTGTTGAATTATAAATATTCTCTTAAAATTAATAAATTATTAATTTATCGATTAATTAATATCTCTTTTAATTAATAGAATTTACTAGTCCCAACGTTATTAATTTATAGAGGTTTTACTGTACCAAACATGTGAATTCATTTACAAATGTATTCTATTCTTGAAATTCGGTTGTTAATAAAATGAATATTGTATCCGTTTGTTCTGAACATAATTCAAGACAATTGAGTTCAATGGACTTGGGAATGGATAGACAGACAATTATTAATGAATAATGCTTAAAAAATGAAGCATGAAACTGATGTGGGGTAAAGAAGATTTATCATTGGTGGGGTAGCTGAAAACTCTATTCTAAATACTTAATTTTTTAACTTGTTCTTTTTCTTGAACTCTGTGAAAGGTTAAGTTTTCCGTCTATTTCCAGATGAAGGCAAGGAGTAGGCTTTCAAAGCTATTTTAAATACTAACTTATAATTCTTCTATTTGAACTTCATTGTTTGGAAAGAGGAGTCTTCTTATTAAGGAATTTTCATTTTTCTATTCCTGATGAAGCCTGCTCCTGTTTTCTTCTTATTTTTTAAAAAAAAAAGGATTCTTAAATTCAACTGCATAACACCAAAGCATAAACCTGTTTCTTCTAATATTCATTCAAATAGAATCATAAAATTTCCAGAAACAAACAAGTTAAATTTTATTTGTCTGCTGTCCTAGAAATCAGCAACTGCAGCCACCAAGAAACCTCCTCTTTGGTGTTAAAATTTAATCCAAACGTGTCCTATATCCTCTCCTAATTTGTAAGCCAATGAAATTGCAATCAAGGGTCCAATTCAGGTTTATGAGTTGTGTTCTTCTTGCCAATAATGTCAACTATGGGTTACATGTCTAGAACATCTGTTTGACGTAAAATTGTCAATGGTTAATTCCCTGTAAGGCTATAACTTTTAGATTAGACAGTTTCCATTTATATTAGGTTCAGATTTTTCTCATCTCTGTGATTTATGTTTCCTTTTACCGTCCTAATTCATAATGTTGCTTCTTCTTGTATGTGTGCATAAGATGTTCAATTAAGTTGAAATTCAACTTTTGTTCATTTTTCCCAAACTTGCAGGAATCCATAGGAGAAAACAATCTTCAATTTATGTTGTCAAGGGTTTCAAGGATAATAATTCACCAAGGGTGAAATATCAGTGTCCCTTGTTATCAGATTCGAATTGCCACATCCATTTTTAATAATTATGAACACATGCATGAAAACAACCAATGATCCTTCAGCAGTCAGCTCTGGGAACAAAAAAAAGCCAAGATTTAGAAATCGGAGAAAACATAAAGTGCAAGATATTAGCGATTCAGCTCATAAGCAGGCTGAGGAAGGTTGCTTGCCTACTACTTCTGATTTGACTAATTTGTCAAGTCTTTGCTTATCAGATATAAAAGAGGATGAAACAATTCTTTTGTAAGATGCAAGTGAAATTAAATATGTTTCACTTTCTGTCAGCAACAAAGAGAATGTCTTGTCAGAAACTTTTCCTTCCTTATCAATGAGAGCACCAACTAGAAATTTGAAGAAAAAATTCATTGTTCTTGATTTGAATGGGGTGCTTATGGATATAGTCTCTTCTCCTCC
Organism: Aleurites moluccanus; assembly: GCA_948193065.1. Taxonomy (NCBI): domain Eukaryota; kingdom Viridiplantae; phylum Streptophyta; class Magnoliopsida; order Malpighiales; family Euphorbiaceae; genus Aleurites; species Aleurites moluccanus. The sequence goes on along the minus strand of CANXYC011083912.1, from coordinate 16,268 downwards.
AAAGGGTTGTGAAGTAGACATAAGGATTGGAAGACGAGCAAGTGAGGACCAACCCCAAATATCATTTATTGATAAGGTTTTGTGCTTCACAACAACTAAATCTAATGGCTTGCTTGTATCAGTTTTTAGGAGACCCTTTTGTCTTGACTTCCTAAAGTTCTGCTTTGAGAGATTTGAAGTGGGCATTTGGTCTTCAAGAACTAAGTACTCTTCAATCTATCTTATTAATTTCATTGTCTTTCTCTTATTAATATTGGGATTATTTTTCACATAATCTGTTTTTAAGAGCACCCCCTCTTTTTGTCCTCAATATGCTAGGAATCAGTTTTAGCATATAATTGTTTATTGCAAGGAATTTTAAATTTTACAGGAAGAATATTGATAATGTCATTGATTATTTGATGGGAGATATGAGGCACAAGTTACTGTTTTGTTGGGTAAGTAAATTTGTATGCACTGCAATCTGTAAGTATAATGCTGCCACTAGCAAATTTATCTCTCCATCTTTCAGTTTATTTACTTGCCAATATCCTCATTTAATTCTCAAGTAACATGTCTTACTAGTGAACACGTGTTAGCCAATGCCTTAAAATGGCACCATTAGTCTTGTAAATTGTAATACATTGTCGTTCGGCCATGAGCCCATGTTGCTATTTTCTCCTCATTGTATTTAATTAAACAAATAATGTCTTAATCTGTTTATCACAAGTGTTCCTTTAGTAGATTTGTGGAAAAATTTTCTTTCATCGCTTATTCAAGTAACATATTGAATATAATTATTTTTACTTTCTATCTGCATATTTTCTTATCCTTTCAAGATCACTGCATTTCTTTGTACATTTTGTAGATTTTCTAAGATGATGATACCACATTAAAACACTATTATTTTGCAGGATGCATCCTATTGCACTTTGACATGATTCAAAACCCTTGAATACGGGCATAAGCCCTTGGTTTTTAAGGAATTAAGGAGAATCTGGGAAAAACATGACCCTGAACTTCCTTGGGAGAAGGGATTTTATAATGAATTAAATACCTTGTTATTAGATGATTCACCTTACAAAGCATTGCTTAATCCTGTAAGCTTTTATACTACTTATTTTTCCTTCTTATGCACAACACATATTTTTCCTTCTTACACTTCAGTCATATTTATTTTTTTTATTGTCTTTTAGCAAATGATTTTACGTTTTTAAATTTGTGTTCAACTTTCATTTGTAGGTACATAATGCATTATTCCCTTTATTCATACCAATGTCAGGACAGGAAGGATAATACCTTGGGTAAGATTTACTTGACATTTTGCTACAATCCACTGTCTATAATGTTTTAGATTTTGAGTGCCATCCAAATGTTTTTAAACTGTTATATTTCAACTCATATGGACAATATTCAGGCTCAAAGGCATGGTAAGACCCTGTTGACATGTGACAGCACAGCTAAAGCATGCATTAAATGCTAACTAGGGTTGTTCACGGGTTGCTGTGAATGGTTTTTCTCCCAAAATTTTCACCGACCAGTTGGCTGATCAGTTTGTAAAATATATACTGACACCAAATTGTAAATTAGAATTTCGAATACACGGGTACTGATTTCGGTCGGTTTATAATTTCGGTTATGTCTGGTTAACATTATGTAACAATAGTACAAGTTCACATGTGATGAGAAGAAGAGAGAAAACGGAAGTTAGGAGTATGAGTGGCGGCAACAGCTGTCGAAGTGGTTTTGATAAGACTTGGTAGCGGTAATTGATGGTTTTAGGGGTAGGAGTGGTATTGAGTAGTGAATAAAGAAGAAGGAGAGGAAAAGGATTTCTGGGATATGACAGATTATAGAGAGAGAAAGAGAAAGAGTTCAATTACCATATATATATATATATATATATATATTGGTCGGTTATAATTGGATTTTCAAAATCCCTACCGACTACCAAACTGAAAAATCATAATTTTTAAAATGTAAAACTGCAGCCAACCTTTAGATTGTACCAACCGAATTTTTTGCCTTTTGAAACTTAGGTTTTTTCGGTCGAGTGGGTTTTTTGGGGTCATGTGAGCAGCCCTAATGTTAACTGTATGATATTCTTTCCCATTTGGATTACCAAAACTTCTGGCTGATACTTGTCTTCAGCTTAAAGAACAATCTAATAACAACATTTAAATATGCAATGTGTCACATGTCTGTTGTATGATACTTTTGGGGCCCTAGATTGACTGATATTGTACTTAATTTGTATCGCTTACAAGGCAAATGAATAAGAATTGAATCCAATTTATGGCAGGTGATGGAGATAATCTTAGAGTTTATCTGGAAAGATTGATTGAAGCTGACAATCTACAGAAATTTGTAGAACAACATCCATTTGGTCAAAAACCTCTCTCCGAAAGAAGTCCAAATTGGGGCTTCTACCTCAAGGTTATGAGAGAGCACGTTGTATCCATTCCGAACCATGAGATGACTGCAATCTCTTAGCTTAATTTTGGATAAGGTTTTGCTAGTTAATTATGAAACTGACATAGGCCTTCTATAAGAAAAGGAAGTGCCGGAATAAACTCTTCATCAATGCTTCAAATTGCTGTACTTCACATTCATGGATTACTGGTGCATTTGCGAGTAGTAGAGTGGGTGAGTTGCTACAAATATACTGATCAGTGTTTAACTGGATGTTGGAGTTGGAAATTGGATTGACATTGTGGACTTTGAGAATTATGATTATTGGATTCTTATAAAGAATACTTTTTTTCTTTTTCTGAGAAAGGTTGAACCACATGCCGATCCTTAAAACAGACTACAAGCCTAAAAGCATGGTTCTTGTGTGATTGCTTGTATTTGATTTTTACCTGTGGACAGGAGATGATTTGATTTTCTTTTTATTGTCTGTTAAGTAAAGGTAATTAATGGCAAAACTAATGGCTGTGATTTGATTCATCTTTTCTTGACTTCAAATAGTATGTGATATTTTTGTAGCTGGAGCATGCGCATTGCTCTTTCTGCTGTTGACGTTGATTGCAATTGCCAACGTTGGAGCATACCCACGTTACTGGATTCTGAGTGTTTCTAGGAAGCTGTCAGGATTGATACTAATTGGGCATTTACCTTGTGTAGGGTTCAATATGGAAAAATTGCAATAGAATATATGCACTAATTTCACTAAACGCAGAGATGAGGTTTCTATTACAGTTCTCCAGAAGAGGAATGGAAATTTCATTGAAAATCTCTCATTTTAGCACTTATTGAATCTTTTATAATAAAAAAACAGTAGATCGAACAAAAAAGCAATTATTAGCCTAGTAGGAAAAATAAGCTACTTTGGTATAATAATAAGTGCATATATAATTTAAGCAATAGATTCAAGTTGAATAAGCAGGGTACTTCAAGTGCCAGAATTCAAATCTCAATAGTGCTGAAATATACATAGCTTTTGATAATTGTTAGGCATAAAATTCAATCAAAATTGAAAGGAAGTAAATAGGGAATAGAATTCCAATTCCCAAAAGTATTCATATATTATTTAAAATGACTGTATCATCTTATATCTCAATCATTCATGAGAAGAAAGATCTTATAGCCCAATCATTCATGAGAAGAAAGGAAGCTAAAGTCACAGTTGTTGCCCACAAAAAAAGATTAGAAGGAAATGCATGTGCATTTGCCCCCAAGGACATAAAGGACACCATCTTATAGTTCAACTCAATTATAGGACCCAATATTATTTGTTCTGGTTAGGCCACCAAACATGGGTTAAAGTTTAAAGTTTTTGGAGGGTAATGATAACGAAAATGTGTATATAATTGACATGACATTAATATTGGAAGAAACACTTAGGATAAGACCAACGGTAGTTGCTTTCTGTACACCAAATTGATGTAACAAAATCTTTTGGAGGATTAAATGAAAATGTCTCCTCAAGTTCTTGGGAAACTTACTTTATATGAAACTAATTTATGTTAGAACATCAAAATGGTATTACAAACCAAACATCATTTACTTCGTGAAGCGACCAAACATTGTATAAAATCTTTAAGACCATAATTTTTTTTTTCTAAATTAAGCATAATTAACATCACAATAAATTAGATACGATAACATAAAGTAGGATTGAGTGACTATTATGTTAAAAATATAATAATATCTGTCGTATTAACTTTTTAAAATTTAAAAAAATTTTGTAAAAATTTTTAAAAATTATAATACTATAATATTTATTGTAACGAATCTAATGATATATTTTTTGTACGAAACAAAAAATGAAATTGATCTAAAAACATATATTAGAAATGTGTTAAATCTAAATTATTAGATTTTAACGATTTAGATTTAACACACTTATATTATATTTTATGAATTCATTTAATTTTTATTTCATACAAAAAATATATTATTAAATTCGTTATAATAAATAATATAATATTATAAATTTTAAAATATTTAATTAAAATTTTTTGAACTCTAAAAAATTAACACAATAAAAATTATTACATTTTTACCACAACAATTCCCTCAACTCCATAAAGTATGTATTCACTAAGCTTGCATATTATTATAATATAGAGATGTAACGAGAATATATGATTATTGTATTATTCTTGTATGCTCCTTTGCATTAATATAAATTTTATTTTTTATAAAAAAAAATCAATAATTTCATAACTACGTGTTTATCTAATAAGATGTTTTATCTGAGATTAGGATTTTTCTTTTAATTTTCTTTAAAGGGCACTCAATTGATCAAAGTAAAGAATATGGATATTATTACAAGTGAGTGCTCTTTTTTTTTCTAAGTAATAAATTGTCACTTTCAGATAAGCCAAATGATAAATTTCAACCCAATGGCCAAATAACCAAAAAAAAAATAAAAAAATCTGACGAAGTAGCTGACAACATTTAGTGAACCACTCAATGACTTTTGGCCTTTGGGCATGCTGTTGTACAGAGATTTGGTATTTGACTGTTAACAGTCATTATAGGACCCCAATGCCCATTCCTGATGAAGCATGATCCTACTCTACAAGAAATCTTGTACACACACAGTTTGTTAGTGTCATTTAAAAAGAGACAATATAGCAATCATAAATCGTTTCATTATAAGGTTTCCTATTGCAAAGGTATGGTACTGTCTTGTTGGGTTCTTAACATTGGGATAGCCTTCTCGGAGATACATATGATAATTATTATAAGGACATTTTAACAATATGCTTAGGCCCACCATACAAAACACATAAGATAGTTGTTGATTTAACTGTCCAGTCCATAAACTTATTAGCTAATTATCCATCCCAATTGGATAGCAAATGAAATGATGGACTTGTGTATCTTACGTAATATAATTAATTATAAATTGAAAATATAAATGATTTGAAATATCCAAAAGTTTGTTTTCTTTTTATAAGAAAAAAGTGCTTTCAGGGAATTTTTAGCTGCATTTTTTTAATCATGGTAAATATATTATTAGGTGTGTTAATTATTATCTTATTACTAATACATGTTAGTTCGAATAGTAAAAAATTTATTTATTTTTAAATAAGATCTTGATTTTAAATATTATAAATAAAAAAAAATAAATATGAAAAAATTTTACTTCCTTGAATTCTTTCGATTCTAATATAAATTAATCATGTTTTTATAGTCAATAAAATATTATCTTTTTAAAATCAATCCATCATTTTAGCACAATTAAGAAATATAAATTTATTTTTTATTATAAGATTATATTGATAAAAAATAATTATTTATACTGGTATAGAATAAATTTGAGTATGAGGGTCTTTTATTTGGAAATTAAAAAATAAAAACACAAATTTAAAAGAACAATTTTACTACATATGAGAAATGTCAGAATTTAATTTGAATTTCTATCATATTAAACATTTAATTATTGAATTATTGTCTAACAGTGATGATTATTTATATATACTCTATATTGAAGAGAGAGAGAAAAAAATTGGCCATGTGCAATATGCATAGGTTATGATTCAATGAACTGGCCATTTGATTGCATAATTGTTTTTGAATATTTAGTGAATGCCAATCTAATTAATTAATTACTATATATTAACATTACAATTAATTATTAGATTCAAAATCAAAGAATTCTTTAGCTACAAAATTTCGTCTTAAGAGCCTAACTATTTAATTTTTATTAATATATTTTGTGATTAATGAAAGGCTTTACATATGCAATTCCATCATCTATATTATTATTAAATATATAGGTCCACTTTCCTCAAAGTTTGCCCTATTATTTGTTATTTAGGTGTTATATTATAGATACTTAGGCATTAAGCCAGCAACAAGCCTCATAATCACTATGCATGTTCTTCCTTAAACTAGTAAAATTAACCCAAAAACCCCAATTGTTAATTACCTTTTTTCAGTAGTTATTGATGATTAATGTGGAAAATTAAAAAGAAATGCTAAGTGTAGTTGTCTTTATAGCTAATTAAGAGTTCAAATCTTTCTCATGTGAACAAAGGGATAAGATGGAATCTTGACTTAACCCCACATTGAATTGTATCATTCTTACTAAACATGCTGCTATTCCTTGTTTCATGCTCACATAATCTTCAAACGCTCATTGGAATGTAAAATAGGAACCTGCATGGTAGCCTTACCCTATAGTTCCCAGCAGGCAGGGAGGCTTGATCCAAAAAAATTTATAAGTAGGGACTTAATTTTTTTTAGTGGGATACAAAATTTTTTAGTGGGATAAAATTATATTATATAGTGGAGGTTAAAATAGAATATATAAATAATTTAAAAGAAATTTCTTGGGGTAGTACTGGGGAAACAGAGTGCATATCTAGATTTTTGAGTCTTTTTCTCTTTTTTATTAATTGAAAATTAAGAATTACATATTTCATAGTATAAATCATAATTTTTTATTTTATTATTTTTAATATATATAGCGAAATAAAAATAATTACTCACACCGTCTATAAATAGTCTATATTTCTATTTTAGGATGTCAAAAAATAAAAAAATTTATTATTATATTTTCAAATATATAGTATACTTATTATTGTATTACGCTATTTTAAAATAATTAATATTATTAATGGCAATTATAAAAGAGAAATAGTACAAACATATAATTTTTTATTGAATTATAATTTATAGATAGAGTAAGTATATAATAAAAAAGATACGGATTTAATTTTTCATAATCACTAGTACTTTAAATAATAAATGATGAGCTGCGTGAAATATATAATGATAAATGAAATATTTCAAAATAAAATTTCTTATTTTATATTAGAAAAAAGAGAAAAAAAATCAATTATGCTAAAAAATCAATTAAATTATGATGTACTAGCAATATTGCTTGGCATATAATTTGTTTATTTGGTTATAGATAAAACTTGTGGGTAACATTATTATCTCTTATTGTAATGTTGACATAGAAATCTCCAACTAATAATAATAAAAATGATGATTTGGTGGGGAATAAGAGGGGAGACATAATGTGGAAATGAAGGTGGGCTAGTAATGCTTAATTAATTTTCTTGGAACTTACTTTAGGATGATTGAGAAGACTTAGTTGGTCCCTGCCCAAAGAAGCTAAGGCATCCCTCATGTCATGTGATATCTTCACTTTATGCATGTGGTTTTGCACCCTCTTTTTCAATCCTTTCATTTAACTATCACAATCATATCCCATATGTTACACTAATATAATAATAAAAAAAAAGAAAATTGTCTTCCAATTATATAGTTTTCATGCATAAGTTGCTTTCAAAAAATGTGAAAGACCAAATCAACTCAAGAGACTATTTCTTATGAAAAAATTGATTCTTTTTATCTTGTAAGTTTACTAAGTGCATGTGTTAATTAATTAACTAATATATAAATGTTTTGAATCCATAAATTCTTTTTGAAAATTTTAATTTATGTATTTTTATAATAAATTAAATTAAAATTAAAATTTAAAATCGAAACTTGAAACCTCTTAATTTTGAAGATGATTATAATATTATTGAATCAAATTATATTTATTTAGTAAAACTAATGTATTTATATAACTTGAGAGACCCAAATGATTAAAAAATTAATTAATTCAGAATTTCCTAAAAATTAATACAAAATTGATTATTGTTATTTCAACATAATTTCAAGATGTAGGTATGCATCATTTTCATAACTATTACAAGTAAAATATTATTGACTCTTTGTACTTAGTGTGAAGAGTCTAGGGGAGGTTCATTGTTGGAACTTCCCCGCCCATTAATGTGATATTGTAATATTCATTAATAAATTAGTTATTATGATTTAGTAATATTTCAATGATTTTTAAAATTATAAAATCTCGAATTGAAAATTATTAAAATAAAAAATTAATCGATCAGCAGTTAATTTATTCTTTAATTTTCCTCCAAAAAATTATGTTTTATTTTATTAGTTAGAGTTTAATTCTTGAGGTAAATGTTTTGAGGATTAATTTTCGAATATATAAATTAAATATAAAAATATATTCTTCATATCATTAAAAAAATAAAATAAATTGATCATGGTTATTGGTTAAGCCCTAGCTAAGAGGCAGCCAATACAAAATGTAGACTATATATTCTTCGTCATTGACAAATCCCAGTTGCATTATTAGGGAGAATTGTGAATATTTTATATTACTAGTAATTTAATTGTCTTTAATATATATATATATATTCTCTCTTTAAACTATAGTTAGATTTTTCATTCCACACAGCTCATGCAATCCTGTGATTGCAGAAAGCATTACACCAAATTCTCGTACTCACATACCTTTGCCTATTAAATGAATTAAATAAATAAAGAAAGACAAGTATCTTAATAATTCCATGCTTTTGTTTGGATATATCAAAGAAAAATATTATTTGACCTTTTTTTTTATAAATTTAATTTTTTTTGTACAAAAAAAATATTTTTTTTTTGTCAATTTAATTATTTTATGTAATATAACATCATTTCATTTGTTAATATAATTAATCAATAATGTTTTTTCATAAATAGTTAAACTATTTTTCTAATGAGTGTCCTAAAAATATTGATTAATAAAATAAATAAATTTAAAAATAAATTAAATGAATGAAAAATAATTATAAAGAAAAATAATTTTATCAAAATTTTTACTTTTTTCTCATTCAATTATTTTATTACTATATTTATAAGAAGTAACTGCTCTTAATGAGTATTTTAAAAATCGATAATTAAACATTAAACAATAATATATATGTTAATATTTTTGTGTCAAGTAAAAGGATATATAAAATTTGTTGAAATATTTAACACTCATATTATATCATATTGTGTAAAATTTGACAAGAAAAATAGCACCACACTATCATAATATATATGGGTATTAATTTTAGGGTAAATAATTATATTAATTTGTTTCCTAACATTTAAATTAATTAATATAATAGTATGTTCTCTAATTTTACAATCATTAATTTAAAGGCAAAAATTACTAATTATATCAGGTTAAATTTAGGAAGTAAATAGTAATTTACCTTTGATTTTAATGATCAAATAATTAAAGTCAATAAATTGAATTTTGGCCCTTTGAAATTGGCATGGATTTAAGCTAATTAGTTAATAGCAACGCACTAATATATAAGTAATAAATAAAATTAATTAAAAGCATACTGCCTGTGACAACGAATTAGTAAGCAAAGCACGTGACATGCTTCCATAACTTTTGCCTCAAATAATTAAGAATAAATTAAATTATTATGGAAGCCAATTGGCATATTATATATCAGATTTGAATATTTTCGTATTAAAATATAAATAATAATTCTAATAATGCTATAACAGCTATATATAGTTTGTTCACTTATGCAAGGTTTTTGTATTTATAAAGTTTCTTCAACTATAATGACATTCATTTCTCCAAAAATAAATAAATAAATAAAACTATAAAGAAATTCAAAATTTAGGAGCGGACAACATGCAAATTATGGATTTAATTTATCATATTAAATTATAAATTAAATCATAGTGATCAAATATATAAAATAATAATTATCCCAAAAAATTGTGAGTGTGCTGTGTGTTGTTGCACAGTTTTGGAAAGAACTATTGCTTTGGGCAAAAGGGTTGTCTTCTCAAAACTTTTAATCTTCAAAAGTTTATTTATTTATTTATTTTAACATGAAATATAAGAGTTCATTAATTATGAGAGAAAATTACAACAGAAGAAAAAAAAAATACATCTTTGAATATAAATTTAAGTTTAAAATAACGAAAAATGAAATAATATACTCTAAAAAGCTCAAAAACAACTTAATATTGGGAAGATATGAATAGAAAGTCTTCAACCACATTGAAAAGTACTAAGATTTTATAAATTCAAATATTTTCATAATTTTAAATATTAAAAATAGATATATGTTTTTTATAAGAAAACTTCATGTTATAAATTAAAGATTCAATATATCATATGAAAACACCTCCGTATTAGGTAAAAGAAATATCTTTTGATATATATATTTCCTTCGTTTTTTTTATCTGTCGTTTTAAAAATTTATCTATTTTTATTTTTAATTATCGTTTTAAATTTTTAAAATAATATTTATTTTTTTCTACTTTATTCTTGTAGCATTTAATTATAATATAATAATTTAATTTAAGATATTTTTAAAAATATAAAATTAAATAAATTATTTTGAATCTAATTAATAAATATTTTAATATATGTGTAAAATTTTAAATAATAAAAAAAAAAATTAGAGAAAGTACATGATAAGCTAGTCAAAGACTAATGATAAAATGCAAACTTATCAAAAATAAAATAAAATAAAATAAAAACTCCAAAGTCAAAAAAATAGTAAATTCGCTCTTGTTTTCCCATGTGGCAAAATTGATGGGGATTTGAACAGGAAATTGTAGGATGAATATGATACCATAGTAGTCTTAGTATTAGTTTTTCCCATGACTATCCATTGATCAATTGAATTTCTCTTTTTTTTTTTAAAAAATCATTTATATATATATTGTGACGAAATCAAAAAATTAATTCTAGATAAACTAAAAAAAAAAAATTATATAAAAAATTAGACTTGAATGAGCTTAAAAAATTTTTTTATCTAAAAAGTTAGATTTGAATTAGTTAGATGAAAAATTTTCTGTAAATTATTGATTTTTTTTTCTGATTTATCTCTGCATATATATGTGCAGCTTGAAGTTTTTGAGATTATTAATGGACAAAACCCTAATTTTGGAGGCTAATTTAAACTTTTTCTAAGCTTTTCATATAAATTAATTAACAATAATTATCATGAAATTAATTGAAATTGTACATTTTTTTTTGCCTATTAAAATGTGCATTTTAAACTTTAGGGATTATTATTGGATAAAACCCTAAATTTTAAAATTAATGTAATTTTTTTTAAAGCAAAATGAATTTTGGACACATAATATTAAAGTGGAGCCTATAACGGGTTTGTTCACTCAACTTTTGGGTAAAGAGTCTTATTAGTGACCTAACTTATGCTTCTAGAAAAGGTGTAAAATGAGGATGCTAAGTACCAACATGCAACCTGGTTGTCATACTTAAATGGTGAAAGCAATTAACAGTTAGGGAGTGGCTTCAACTCCACATTAACAACAAATCAACAATTGATGTAATAATCTAACCTGCATGGAAAAGGTGTTATCAGAGGATTCATTTAAGCTTCTTATTTATTTATTAAAAAAAAAAAAGAGTTTGTTTCAATGTATATGACCCTTTACTATGCATAGGTATTATTTAAACTATAATAATCTTGACATAGCTCATTAACATTACTTTTGGGTATTATTGTCTGAGTAAATATTTAAAAAGATATTATGTTAAAAATATTAATAAGAGATTATTAAAATTTATAATATATTTTCTTATCTTAAAAATTTCAAAATAATTAATAAATATTATTTAAAATAATATTATTTTTTTCAGAAAAACAGTTCGAATCTTAACGTCAAATAAATTTTTTATCTTTCATTCATCTAGTTATATCAAAATATTATATTATTGAAATCATATTATTAAATTAATCCTAATAAATTGTTTAGGAGTTGATCATTATCAAAATTATTTAGGATTTAATTAAATTGGTAATATAAATTTTAGTAAGAAACTCGAAAATGAATTAAGGATGAAGAGGAATCCAAGTATTAATAATCGTGAGTCTTATTTTTTATTTTTTATTATTATTCATGTATTATATTATTTATAAAAAAATATTAATTATTAAAATATTTATAAAAAAATAATATGACATATAAAAAGGAATATGAGACAGAAGATGAAATGAGACAAAAAAAAATTCACGGTGATTGTTAATTTTGAACTTTTATTTGATCTTGCAATGAATTATTTGATCAAATTTATATTAAATATATTCAATTTAATGCTGTAAGATAGTTTTAATTACTTCTGGTTAAGGAAGAGATGATGAATGCAGCAGCAGTAGTAATAAATATATTACAATATTGAAATTCAGAGAACTCCATTATTATTTATTATATACACCAATATTGACTGGCAGATGTTATAGAGATATTCCTAATATTCTTCCCAATGGTCAGGTCAAAGGTGAGAAGTGAAAGGCAGTAGGAATCACTGGCTAATATATATATATATATATATATATATATATATTTTAAGAGATTATAAAAGAAGGAATTGTTTAAAAAAAAGTATATAAATTATTAAATATGATAAAAATATATTATTTTTATTTATATAAAAATAAAATTATATAATTATTTTTATATTTTAATCAACCATAAATTTATTTTTATATGAATAAAATTAATAATTTTTTTAACGAAAAAATGGAGTAATGGAGGCTTTCCAGTACATAAATGCACTTTGTTATACTTTCTTCTTCCACTCTGACAGACTTCACATGCTCTTGTATATATTGAGGTCCAGACCATTGTTTTGTCCACATGAAAGTGGAACAAAATGACCATAGGAGATCTGTCCCACACACATTCACTAATCCTTTTTTTTTTTTTTTTTTTTTTATTGAGTGATAGTTCTAATAAATTTTTATAAATATTTTAATAATTATATTTATTATAATTTTTTAATTATATTATATTTATTTTTCATATTTTTAATAATTATAAAATAATTAAAATTTTTATTTAATAATTTTATTAATTTTTAATTAAAATTTAATGTCTTATAAATAAGCTTGTTATGTAATAGTTTATGAATATTTCATTATTAATAATTTTTTTTTTTAATTCTAATGGATTTCATAAATTATTTTCTTTACAAATTCAAGGATGTTTACGGTTTAAATATATTCTAATTTTGTTTATCTGATTTCTTGCGTTATTATATGATATCAGAGCATGTTATGACTTGCCTTATTGATAACAAATTATAGTTGAAATAATCTCTTTATATACGATAATTGAGAAGGCAAACTCTTTTTGGAATAAATTTTTGAGATTGGAAATATAAAAAAATTAACATTCGAAATGACATGTTCTTAATTTAGAAAATAATTCTTATTTTCATAATCATAAATATGATAAATTTTGCACCGGAGATGGTGTAACTCACAATTAACCTATTAGTAGAAACGTTCTTAATTTTAGAAGTATTTCTTATTTTGATGATGATTTTTATGTAAGAAATTTTATCAAATGGCTATTTGATTTGGAAATATCTTTTGATTATCATGGTATTCGTGAGAAGGAAAAAATTAAACTTATTTATTGAAATTAAATAGATAATAATTTTGAATGATGGATTGATTATAAAAAACATTTTTGTAAACTTTGTTCATGGATAAAGATAAAAGAGTTATTACTGGTTGAATTTTATCATAGTTGTTATGTGTTTCATGATTTAAATAATAAATTAAATAGGTATTATAAGAAGTTGAAAATTTATTCTCATATTAATCTTAAAATTCTTTGTGAAAAAAAATTACTGATTGCAGTAGTGAGATTTATAAAAATAATTATAATAAAATTTAACATATCTAGAGTGAAACTTTTAATTATGAATAAACTGAATTTATAATTTTAGATATTAACTATAATAATAAATTTAATTATTAAATATGTTTCAATTGAGGTGGAAGCTTGTGAAATTAATAATATTCAAAAATATAAATCAAAGAAGAAAATATATAAAATCCACAAGTTGAAATAATTATTAAGGAAGAACAAATAGTGATTAAGGTTAAAGCAATTAAATAAGTAGAAAAAAAAGAAATGAATTTTTTGTGATACATGTTATTAAAGAAAATATAAAAAGAAGCAGGATTGAAGATTTGGGTAATTAATTTATTAAATTTTAAAGTGAATCTATAATCTACATGTCATATGATATTATTGAGTTTAAAAAAATTAATTTTATTATGATTATCATTTTAATTGTATTGAATATCAATTAAACATTCAAACAAAAATATTAATTGGAAGTTACACTGTAAAAACATTAATGTATTCAAAATATTTATTTGTTTGACATAGAAGATTTTAATTTTAAATTATTAACTCGAGATATAATATTCGAGTTTTTTTAAAATAAAAGAGTATTCATTTATTTTTATAAATATTTTAATAATTTTATTTATTTATTATAATTTTTTAATTAGTTTAGAAAAGTATGATATGCTGATACTAATTTATACTTATAAATATTTTAATAATCATATCCGTTATAACTTTCTAATTAGTTTAGATTTACTTTTTTATTTTTATTTTTTAAATAATTTAAAATAGTTAAGAATCTTATTTAATAATTTTATTAATTTTCAATTAGAGTTTATTATATAATAATTTACAGATATCTTATTAGTTATAAAATTTTAATTTTTTTTATTGCTGATAAAATTTAAAAATTATTTTTCTTGTGAATTTAAAAATATTTAAGGTTTAAATGTATTCTAATTTTATTTATTCATTTTCTTTTTGTGTCATTCATTTTCAGTCTTCTTTATTATTATTATTATTATTATTGTTATTATTATTTTTAATTTATGTTTATCTTATAATTAGGTTATTATGTTTCTTTGACAATAAATTCTCTTTTTAGTAAATTTAATTACAAATTAAACTCTCTTTTTTAAGTAAGATTTACAGTACATTTAGAACACGATTCTTTTAGTGCTAATTTTAAGTATCAAGTTCTGAACAACATAATACACTTAAAATACTACTTTTTGAGTATTAATTTTAAAATACTACTTTTTGAGTATTAATTTTAAGAATCAAATTATGATATCAAAATAATAAAAAATTAATCCATTTATTAACTCAACTTGTTTTTGAAATTATTTTAATTATTTATAAGTAATATTATGATTTTGTTTTTCATTTAAAGGTCTTTTTTTTTTCCTCTAAGATTTGACCCACAGTAACCACATCTCTCTTACGTAAATATAGCAATAAAGAAAAGATTGGCAGTAGGGCACCATTTTTTCTCATTCTCTCCAAAACAGATTTTCTTGGATCATAGGCTTTTCATATAGTAATAAATACACATACATTGAACAATACAGAATCTCCATATAATTCCTTCCTCTAGCCTTTTTATTTTCCAAGAGAGAGCCAAGAGACAAATTATTCTTTTGTTGGAAACCCAAAAAAACATCTCTTCTTGGGTCTGCAGAACTTCCCTTTCTCTGCAGCATTTTCATTTCATGGTGTCCTTAAGAATGTGGGGCTAAGTGTATATATCTGTTAGGCTGTTGGGTCCCTTCCCATATTTTCCTGTTTATTTTAGCAGAAGATATTGTTTTTCATTGTCTGTGAAACCCAAGAAACAATTTTATCTTGCTCCTCATTTGTAGAGTAATGATGAGAGGTTCTTTGTTTCTTTCCTTTTATCTTTAAATTCTTGCATCTTCATTCTCTTCTTCTGCTACTTCCAAAGAATTTTTCTTGAAGACAGTAAAAGAGTGAAAAAAGGAAAAGAAAAACAACTCCAAAAGAACTATAATCTTTGTTTCGGAGAGAATAACTTATAACTAGCACATTTAGTGGAGCAAACACCATTAAATAGTTCAATTTGTCAAATAACATTGTCTTTGGTGTCTTTTGCATTTTCAAAAGGTCCTTGGATATGCTAATTAAGTTTCTTTAGAAGGGTATTTTTTTTTTTTTTTTTTTGTTTGGGGGGGGGGGGGGGGGGGGTTTTAATAGAATTGGAAATTATGCCGCCAAAAATAAAAAATTATTTAACAAAAAAAAACCCAAAAAAACATCTCTTCTTGGGTCTGCAGAACTTCCCTTTCTCTGCAGCATTTTCATTTCATGGTGTCCTTAAGAATGTGGGGCTA
>CANXYC011083652.1:0-68513 GCA_948193065.1 Aleurites moluccanus | reverse complement strand
TATGAACTTGATCCAAGAAAATTGATCAAGTCATTTACATTATAAATATATATACATAAATAGATGAACAAATTGAGAATGCTTGGTCATATTATTTCAAAGAGATAAGAAGCAAATGAAATGTTCATACTTACCTCTTGCACAATTTCTCTTAAATTTCTCTTTAGCAATTGCTCAACTTCAACTCCTCAATTAATTTGATTTTCTCCTCCTAAGAAATTTTCTCCAAACATACAAAATTAGGGTTTTCTCCAAATCAATAATATTGAACATGATGTCTTAATATTTAATTATCTTAGAGTCTCTATTCTTAATTCCCAATAATAATTTAATTTATCTCTTAAAGAAAAATCTTCATTTAATTCGGATTTACTGTTCATGACAATCCTAACATTATGATTTCCTTCCACATTAATTACCATTAATGACTTCAAATTTCTTGCAATAAATTCTATACACTCAATATTAATTATTCTAACCAACAGACTTAAATAAATCTAAAAGAAAATAACCTTGGAAGAAAATTTACCTTATTTCCTCAACACTGAAATTCCTGAGATTTCTTGCTCAAATATGATGATTTTTGCCTTAAAATAGAATAGTCTAGAGCTCTAATGCATTAATTTGAGTATTAATGCCTTCGAAAATAAAATGGAACTAATATGAGAAAAGACTGAAAATTAATGAAGAAAGAAGGAAGAAAAAATCGTGAAAAACTCTATTGGGCTGCTGGGGTTAAATAGACCACTGCCCCAGCAATCTCGCTTACTATCTTGCCAATCTGCCTCGGCAAAGCTACCTCGCGTAAGCCAGCTCGCCATTCCCATTTCGCATATCCCAGCTCGCACTTCGCAGCTTGCCAAACTGATTCGACAAAGCTACTCCGCAAAAGCCATTTCGTAAATCCAGCTCGCATTTTTCACCTTGCATATGCTGCCTCGCCAAACTCTCTTCGCGAACTCTTTCTCTTTGCGGATTGCCATTTCGCACATTCCCTCTTCACATGATGCCTCTTCGCATAATGCCACCTCGCCTTTCCTCTTCACCAAATCCTCTTCGCCTTTCCTCTTCGCCAAATCCTCTTTGCCAATTGCCACTTTGGCAATCTCACCTCACCACTTCGCCAGTTCGCTACTTCGCCAACTCGTCATACCAAGACTCTGCTAAGTTGAAACCCTTCCTGGACAACTTACACTTAACCAGCTCACAAATGAGCTACAAATATCCAAACTTTCTAATTCATTTTGCCACTTAAAATAAACATGCAGGGGCTCAACATATCCAAAATTTAAATCACTAAGACCAACACACAGACCATGGTGACCCTCTACATGTTACCCAGACTTACTTCCCCAAAATCCATCCGAATAGGTATGATATAATCCACTCTCCACTGAGGCATACTTATCTAAAAATTCTAAAATTTTACAGCCAACATCACAATACATGAAGGAATATTTTTCATGTTTATACCTTTGGCTCATTCTATCTCAGTCATTCCTAGAAATTTCAAACAAACACAGACTTCCTGCAGAAACACTCAACCAGACCAGTCTTGCTCAATGTGGCATAACTCATCACACACACAGAATTATGTTAAGCTATTTTATAGAGTTATAAATGAGACATAGATTCACAACTTTTATGTTCTACACTTTACTAATTTATTTCTCTAAGAACATGCAATCAGCCTCACAATTTTCTGTAACCAGAAATTTCAGGATTCCTCAAAACATTCATATCCTTTATTAATTTAAATTCATCAATTACACAACAAATAAAATATAACAAAGTGGAAGATATTACAATAATAAATGCCAATTGATACTCTTAAACATCTATTCATAACTCATAATCATATATTCTAACTATGTATTAACTTATTTTAAACTTAGATTGGAGTTTGGAATAAATACCTTAAAATCTTATAATAGAGATTCTTGAGAAATTTGAAATCTTGATGTTCTTGAAGGTTTGATTCTTAATTCTTGTGTTAATAGAGATAAAATAAGTGTTTGAGAAAAGAATTTAATGAATTTATAGGTGGGTGAGGTGTATTTATGAAGAAAGAGAGGAAGAAGAATAAAATAAATTAAGTTTGAAAATGAAGAAGAATGGTCTAATATTTATAGGTCTGATACTTTCACGCCCGTAAATAGGTTTCACAGTCATGAAAGCCACTATTTAGTTGGGTTCGAAACACTTCTTCACAGCCATGAAGGGACATTTCATGCCCGTGAAGACAAAGTTGAAGAATTGGCCAATTTACACAGAAAGTATTTTCATGGTGATGAAAGATCTTTCACGCCGATGAAAAGGTCTTCACTCCCGTGAAAACTTTATTCAATGTGGTGAAATGTTTTCAAGGGGGTGAAATATTTTTCATGGGGGTGAATCATTTTCATGGGGGTGAAACATTTTCATGAAGGTGAATCATTTTCATGGGGGTAAAATATTTTTATGGGGGTGAAACATTTTCATATTATCTCCATTGTAACTTGTCCAAACTCAACCAACTTATATATACACATGTTTAACATCTCAAAATCAATCACAACTCATCATGTCTCAACATATAGTCATTCTAGGAGTAATCTATACTCAATATAATATTCTAGTTTATCACCATGCACATGTAAACATACATATATCTACTCTGACATTCCAAGTACTAGGTATTACACTTCTATCATTTCATTAATACTATACATATAATGCTTAATCACCAGGTATCAAAAATAAACTTAAGCACTTTCAAGGGTTCAATACATAAAGCATGAGGCCAATCATGCAAATTCATTTAAAATGAATCATTTGGGATTATAAAAGGGTATGAAATTAATCATGGATCATACAATTGGTATTTTTGGCCAACAATAAAATTTCATGGCAATTTCAATAATTTAATTTGAAGTCAATGCCAAGTAAAATAGTATGTATATTACTCACCTTACTGAACACTTCACATTTCAACTCCTTTTCCCTGGTTTTATTTCTTTGTATTTTTCAGTTTCCATCAGTCCTTTATTCATTTTTGACTTTACATATTTAATTAATATTAATTTAGATACTATTTAATATAAAGTTACATTACTTATACTTATATTAAAGAAAATTCCTCAAATTTCCAAGTTTTAGGTTTTGCCAATAAAGAACCTTTACTGGCAGCCTATATTTCATTACTCATATCTCTCTCTATATTTATCCATTTACTTCAATTCTTATTCCTACTTAAACTAAACATATTAGGTTCTAACATATCCAAAATTCATCTTATTTCCACTATTATACAATTTATGGTGTCAATTTAAACTTAACTGTAATATCTTCCATTTTGTTGTTTTTTTTTTATTTATTGTACATTTGATGAATTTAAATTAATTAAGGATGAGAATGTTTTGAGAAATGCAGAAATTCTGATTATAGGATTTTATGAGGCTGATTGCTAAATCTTAAAGAGATAATTTGATAAAGTGTAAAACATAAAAATTGTGGATTTATGTCTTATCTACAATTTTGTAAAATGGCTTGGTAAAATTCTATGTGTGAGAGGAGTTAAGCCTCTTTGAGCAGGTCTTGTCTGGTTTAGTGTTTTTACAGGAAATCTGTGTCTGTTTGAAATTTTTGGGAATGACTAAGACAGTTTGAGCCAAGGGTGTAAACATGAAAAATGTTCCTTTGGGTGTTGTGTTGTTGACTGTAAAATTTCAGGAATTTTGGACAAGTATAACTCAGTGGAGAGTGGAATTTATCAGGTTTGTTTGGATGGATCTTGGGGCAGTAAGTCTGGGTGATTTTGGAGAGTCACCATAGTCTGTGTAGTTGCTTATGTGATTTAAACTTTGGATATGTTGAGCTCCTATATGTTTAATTTAAGTGGCAAAAAGAATCAGGAAGTTTGAATGTTTGTAGCTCATTTGCGAGCTAGCTAAGTATAAGTTGTTCAGGAAAGGTTTCAGCTCAACAGAGATTAGTGTTAGCAGGCTGGCAAATGCGAAGTGGCATTTGCGAGCTGGCAATGCGAAGTGGAGAGGTGAGGTTGCCGAAGTGGCAATAGGCGAAGAGACATAAGCGAGGCAGCATATACGAAGAAGGATTTGGCGAAAAGGAAAAGGCGAGGTGGCATTATGCGAAGAGGCATTATGCGAAGAGGGAATGTGCAACATGGCAGTTCGCGAGCAGAGTTTGGTAAAGAGGGAGATAGGTGAAGAGAGTTAGCGAAAAGGTGAAGAGGTATTGCCAAGGTGGCATATGCGAGGCGGCATATGCGAGGAATCGCAAGGAGAGCTTGGTGAGGTAGCATATACAAGGTGAAAGTGTGAGATGGGAATGGCGAGCTAGCTTATGCAAGGTAGCATTGCTGAGACAGGTTGGCGAGGTGAGCTGGCGAGTGGGATTTTGGGCAGTGGCTTATTTAACCCCAGTAGCCAGTAGCGTTCTTCTCACGATTTTTCTTTCTTCTTTCTTCATTCTTCTTCCGTCTTTCTCAGTTTGTTCCATTTCTTGTTTAAGGCATTAATACTCAAAATTAATGTATTAGATCTCTATATTAGCATATTATAAGGCATTAATCATCAGATTCAAGCAGAATATTTCAAGAAATTCAGTGTTGGAGAAATAAGGTAAATTTCTTCCAATTTCATATTCTATTAGATTAATTAAATTTGGCAATTAGAATAATTAATTATGAGTGTGTAGAAATTTATTGCAAGTATTTTAATGATATACATTGTAATTAATGATAAAGGAATATGAATTAATGGACTGTCATGAATAGTAACATGAACAGTAAATTCGAATTAAATGTAGATTTTTCTTTAAGAGATTAATTAATTGATGATTGGAAATTAAGAATAGAAACTCTAAGATAGTTAATTATTAAGAAATTATGTTGAATAGTATTTATTTAAGAAAACCCTAATTTTGTATATTTGGAGAAATTTCTTAGGAGAGGAAAATCAAAGAAATTGAGGAGATTTTGTGGGCAATCTGTTAAAGGAAATTCGAGAGTGATCTGTGTTGAGGTAAGTATAAATATTGCATTTATTTGCTACTTCATTGAAATAAAATGACCGAATATTCATAATGCTAAACCATATGATTCTTGCATATTTGATATTATATCAATGAACTGTTAATTGAAAATTTATGATATCCTAAAACCGAGATTTATCACTTGTTCATGTGATTACCATATATATGTATATAACGTGAGTGACTTGGTCAATTTTCTTGGATCAAGTTCACATGATTCCTACTTGCTTCTTACTTGTTAAATTGATTGAAATTATGATATATGTTGATGGTCTTGTGACCAATATATTTCTTGTGAGATAAAACCATATGACCCTATGGATAGAACGCTCTTCCCAATAAGAGTAAATTCATTGGTCCATTGTGCACTTTGGGAACCTAGCTAGTAGGATTCTGTACCAGTGTTCCACCTAGAAGGGACCACGAGCTCTAGGCGTATGCCTGACCAAGTATGCGTTTGCGATAAGGTAGTAAGGACTATCGATGCGCTCTGTTGTGATAGGTAGCATGGCTACTGATGCACTCTGTAGTTATACCATGATATTTGATAGTGCTATTCGATTTTGAGCACTTATGTTTCTTTGTAAGCCTAACCACATGATGATTCTTACCCATGATCTTGAAATTGATATTTCCTTTGGATTATAAATATATGTATGTATATTTCTTTCATATGGCATGTTCATATCTTACTGAGTTGAAGACTCACTCCTCTTCTGTGGATTTCAGGTGATAGTGTAACTCGTGAGGGAGCTAGTAGAGAAGATCAAGCTTCTTGACTCATTCTTCCAAGAAGTCTTCATTGTAATTATTTTGAAATATGATTATGTATATTAATTGAATGGTATTATGACATAATATGTATTGGGAATATACTTTAGAATTTCGTAGTTAGTCATTGGGGATGATAATATTTTGATGTATAATTTATTATTTTTGTGTTACCCTTGTTTCTTAGTGATGTGGGATACATCTTTTAATCAGTAATGAATAAGAGGGAATTATGAAATGATATAGTAAAGAAATAAATTATATTTATATGGATTACGAAATGATATTGTATAATATTTATATTTGATATAAATGTGTATGAGATCCGGGATATGTGAGTTCTAAGAGTTTATGGTGGTTTTAAGTCTATCCTTACCCTAGGATCGTCGCACCACTGAAATTGGAGTGTGACAACAAAGAAATTAAGTACATGATCATTTTATGAAATATTAACAAAAAAAATTACAGTTATTGCACAGATTATATTCATACATTTTAAAATATTTTATCATATTTATATTAAAAATTGAAAATTAAAATATTCAATAGAAATGAAGCTATAGGATAGCCGTGAAGTTTAAATTACGATAAATGAGAAATGAATTTGCAGCATTAGCTCATAGATGACCGAAGCACTAAACGAGTCCTTTATCAGATAACGTGTTCATAGATATTTGGACAACAAAAGAAAAAAATAAATGAGAGATTCAACGGTCATGGCAGTGGCCAATCGCCATTTGCCAATTTTCCAATTTTCCAATCTTGGATTATGGTTTGAATCTCCTTTCCATTTGGGCCACTATATGCTGGTCCATACACAGATTCATATGATAAACCAATAATTTCTACGTGAATCTTATCTTTTATTCATATTATAAATTAATTAATAATAATCTTATTTATTTAATAATTTCTCCAATTTCACACGCTAGTAACCACAAATAAATTTCTTTGACAATCAAATTTGCACTAATTAATCTTTTCATTCTCTTTAAAATAAATTAAGTAAAAAAAAAAAGATTTTAAAGTCAAATTTTCATATTCATTGATTATTTGATAAAAAAATTACTCTCATTATATAGTCTATATTATTTCGACTCATTAGAACTCTATTTTCCAATAGTGGAAAAAAAAAGTCATACTACTGCATTAAACTATTCAAGGGGACCATAAGACTAGAAAATAGAAACTCAGTATCTAATCGACTGTAGCTATTGTCTTTCCCTCTCACTTTCATGTATTGGACAAACATCTAACTAAATCATTTTTAAATAAAACAAAGATAAATCATTGGGCCACTATTTTGTCCCAAATGGTCCTAACAACTGAAAATTTGGCTTTAGGGGTCCATTTTATGTCCTATCTATTTAGGCGTGTGATTTGTGGTCACATGTGTGGAAGTTACATAATTTTTTTTTTTTTTTTTTCTCAAAGGCATTTTAAACTCATAAACCCCATTCCATGACAATGCCATGGGCTGTGGGTGTTGTTACATAGTTTAGTCACTATAACTTTGTTGGTTTAATTTCTGTTTGTTAGGAAGTTAGAATTAATAGTAAGTCAGATATTAAAGCTCAGCTGGCACTCAAAAGTCTGAATATTGACTTTAAATTAAGTGTATAACAAGAGTATTGACTCTTTTGGCATTTTTGTGAGTATAATATGAACTTTCCTTTTCAAAATATATGAAAAATAATAAATATATAATTTTATCTTGTATTCATATAATCTAAAGGAAAGAAAATTCAAACATGGTACAAATTATATATACACTTGGTAGTTTATCATTTTACAAATTAATCAAAGCCCAAGTAAACCCAGATACTAAATTCAATTCTCCTATTGTAGGGAAATGAGGATTCATTTGATTTAAAATTTAATTCTATATAAACTCATATAGAAAGAAATTCATAATATTATTTTAATTCATTTAACTTTTTATGAATAAAAACAAAATACATATCATTGGGGGAAAAAAAAAAAAAAGACAATTGACTTGTAGGATATAAGGGTAGAAATTTTGGGCTAAAGACAAAGATCCAATGTCCACTAGGCCGATAAACATAAAAGATCAAATTTGACAAGTTATTTAGACTCTTCTTCAAGGGTCCAAAACCAACAACTTGGATTAACATAATTGAAAATTAATCAAATTCATTAAACAGGATTTGAGCAACTTGCTGTAACTTTTGTTCTAAAGCTCACATGTCATACACACTTTGAGCATGTTCTTGTGAGGAATATCAAACAAAACACTATAACTTTGACCCAAGGTTTTGCTCAAAAAGTTATAGGCATAATTTATCAAAATTCTCTTCCCTAAACTTGCCTCTTTCTCTGCAATCACCTCAGTCTCACCAATCAAATGAACAACACGAGCATCCATTGCTTTCTCAACTATCTCAATCTCTTCTTGTTTCCCATCTTCTCTAATAAATTGCTTCAGTTTCTCAACTAAAATTCTCTCCAAGTCCTCATTGTATAAATTATCCATGTATCCAAATCTTGCTACACAGCTGAAAATGTTGATCTCTTTTGACCCTACTCTTTTAAAAAAGAAATGTTCTTCTACTGGAACCCTAGCAGTTGGTAATGATTTGATTGAGATGAAAATAAGTACACAGTGCAATGCAGGCAAATTAGTCATATAGTGCTTGAAAATTGGTGGGATCATATCAAAATCTTGCACAAGGCCAGGGTAGTAGAATAGCGCAAGTCCAGGAAGTCTTATACATTGGGTCTCAGATTCTACTATCTCCTTTAGCTGATTTGGTGAAAGCTTGTGCTCAATTTCATAATGGTACTTTCTTTTATGCACATAATTCCAAACAAACATTGAAGCCATTAGAATTGCAGAGAAGGCAATTGGTAGGTATCCTCCTTGGTCAAATTTGTAAAGAACTGAACTTAAATACAGAACCTCCAAAGAGAAAATGGTTAGAACATAGGCAATTATGCAAAGCATGTTGGTTTTCCATAATAGTACCATGATGAGCACTAGCAAGAATGATGTAAGAGTCATTACAAATACCACTGAAATCCCTGTATAAAGTAATTAGTTCATTAGTCTCTAATTGCATTAATAAATATAATTATAAGATGAAAATTATTGGTGTAATAACTTGCTAATGTTACATTGTCACAGATTGTGATACAAAATATGAACAAATAATTTTCATATTAAATATGCATACCGAGACTTACCCTAACGATAAGTGCATATTTCTCTGGATAATAGATTCATAATCGATTTTCCCTTTTTTAATACTAAAAAAAAAAATGTTCTTATATTATATTCGATTACCATAATTATAATATTGAACTTGTTATCTATTTGACATTATGATTGTTAGTAACAATTTTTAAATAAAAAAATTATAACAATACCAATTTATTTATCTTTAGATTTTGAAGGAATCAAAATAAGAAGATGGGAAGCTGTGAATTACCGTATGCGTTGCCAATCTTGGTAGTGCTTCTAAAACTAAGAGTGACTCCTACACAGGCCAGCATAAGAAGGTAATTGACTTGAGGAACATAGACTTGTCCTTCATACTTAGCCGATGTGTGTACAATCTTGACTGGAGGGAAAATTCCAAATTGGACTGATTGTTGGATTATAGAGAAGGTCCCTGAAATCATTGATTGACTTGCAATTATTGATGCCAATATGGCCACCACAAACATTGGCCAATACAAAAGGCCTGCATATGTATATAATTATTAGCATATAAATTAAAAAAACAAAAAGAAATGCTGATTTCAAATTTTTAGAATCAAATATGATTTTTTATAAATTTCATAAAAATTAAATTCAAGAATGCATTATTTATTTTTGAACCAAAAACTGCTAAATAATAATAACAATAATGTCAATCAAGCCCTAATAATTATATATGCATGGTATGGATATAGAACCTGGAATAGACTTAAAGAAAGTATCTGAAACAAGATCAGTATGCTTCCTAAGAAAAGCAGCTTGTCCAATGTATGCCCATATGAGAGCTGGGTACGTCACAGTACACATGCTTATTTGTATGGAATGAACAGTGAAGTGGCCAACATTAGCAAATAATGCTTCAGCTCCTGCTTATTTAAAAAATAAAAAATAAAAAATATTCTGAATCTGAGATGAATTTGAGGAAAAGGAAAACTGGGTTTTAATTACCTGTTATGGAGAGGACAATGCCACCAAGAGAAATCCAGGCTTCTTGTTTGTTCCTGCTGAAATAATTTACTATGTATTTTGGATTTAAGGCTTTGAGAACTGTTGGATCATATATAATGAAATTGTAGAGGCCAATGCCACCAATCAATGTGAACCAAATACAAAATATTGGTGAAAAACAGTAGCTCACTCTGTTAGTCCCAAATCTTTGAATCATGAATACACATACCAAGATGGCTACTGATATCCAAACAATTATATCTGTTGGCAAGAAATTAGATTGACAAAATTAATTAATTAATTAGAAGAGTTGCATGTTCTTAATTTTTCAAAAAAATACATGTAGATTAATTTATACCTTGAGAAATTTTTGTCGTGGCTCCTTTGATCCCTGACACAGCGGATAAAACTGCAAGACATATATAATAAGAATGTTGGTGTACAAGTAGCCAGGACGGACGCAAAAATTTTAGGAGTGACACCCTCATATTTAAAAACGAACGTAAAATTTTTATTAAAAGTATGAAATAAATTTATTTAAAAAATATAAAAATAATAAAAAGTACTAAGCATATATTTTAATTAAAAATAATCAAAAATTATTACAATAGGGAAAGAAAATAAAGAAAATTAAATTGAAAAAAATTAAAAAGAAAATAAAGACAAATTAAACTAAATAATATTTTATTTTAAAACAGAATGACTATTTTATTAATTTTATCAAATTTTAGAATTAAATAATAATTTATTCTAAAAATTTTAAAAAATCAAGAGGCACTGTACCCTCTTATCTTAATGTATATCCTTCTATGCAAGTTGCTACAACTACAATGCTGCAATTAATAAATTAATTATATTATTTTAGTAAAAAAATAATTTTGACATTACAAATTTTTACTATAAAGTATTACAATAAAGTTATTCACTTTATTTACATTAATTCAATTTTTATAATAATACTTTGAAAAATCATACTATTTCGCATGTGTTACAAATATTAATAAGAAATGCTATATATATATATAGTTGATTCATTGTTTTTTGTAATTTCATTTTAATTTAACGAAATACATGCACCATTAAAAAGATTATAATATATAGTTTACAACTATAGCATTATAGCTGTAATGACTGGCTACACCAAGCATTTTCGATATGTTAATTATTAAAAAATGCAGATTACCTGAAATGGAAGGTGTAAGGATACCATCCCCAATCACCATGGAAGAACCAAGCATAGTGGCAAACAGTAGCAAGAACTTAGCAAATGGGCTGTTTTCTAGCTTAGATTTGAGCTTTGATACCCTTTGAAAACGTTGGGCAATTGGTAACTCTATCTGAATATTAGATGCATGGCAGTCCTGAGTAGGAGTTAGACTCACTTCGGCATTTTGGCATATGAGTGAGCATAAAGCTAGAGTCCCTCCTGGAAAAATTTACAACTCAAATCATGTTTGAAATTATCTTTAATTTATACATAATGGTCGAGTGTCTATTTTGTAGTGCTGGAGTTTAGAAGCTCAATTATGATAGTTCTTTTTCTTAATAATTTTTTTAAGTTTATTTGATTCTAATTGGGGGTTCGAACTCGTAATGTTAAAATTTTATAGATAATTTCAATATCACTGAATCAGAATCTCATTTGTTATATTTTATCTGATTAATAAGTTCTTATATACTACTACAAAAAAAAGGGGGGAAAAATGTTGCAGAAGCTTACCATATCCATTCTCATTGGCATGCAAGACGATGAAAACATATTTAAGGAGAGGGATGAAGGTGATGGTGTAAAGAATCAGAGAAAGCACACCCAATATGTCATCTTTATGCTTCACACCCTTTGTAAAAGTGCTTGCATATACATAAAGAGGCGATGTACCAATATCTCCATATACTACTCCAATGGTTTGAAATGCTAGTTGCAAGGTTGCCCACCAACTCAAACCCTTTTCAACTCTTGCCATGAAAATTTCTTGACACTCAACTGTTGTGGACAATGCAAATGTATATATATATATATATATAAATATATATATATATATGGCTAGCTAATTTCTATGCTATCCTATATATGTATATGTCATTGGGCATTTCTTACATCATTATTTTATAATAACTTTATGTTCCAAGTATATACCATTGATGATGCATGTCATGATTCATGACAAACTACGACATTATATGTAGGTCTCATTTTTTTTTCTTTATTATATATTAGTATATGAATTATTTATGATTTAAAAGGGTTATTTCAGACATAAAATAGTAATAAAATAATTATGTTAGAGAAATATAAATAAATATAAAAATAGGTTGAATGAGAAAAATATGAGATTTTGATATAGTTTTATTTCGTTATAATTAATATCATAATAAGACATAAATTTTTTTTCACTCGTTTATTTTATTTTTAAATTTATTTATTTAAAATTATCTGAATTTTTAATTTTTAATTAATATTTTTAAAGCACTCATTAAAAAAATCAATTATTTATTGGTGTTAAAAAAAAATGTATGTAATACAATAATAATCATATTTAATATTGTAATTCTTGTAATTTCGTCAACAACATAATGTGTTTAATACTATAACACTTACGTTTAAATGTAATAATTTACATCTATTTTAATAATAATAACTTGCGTTTTTATTATTTTCGATGTAAAAAAATTGATCTGTATTATAAGTTTTTACACGAAAATCGAGTTTACACATTTATTTATTTATTTTTCTAAAATGGAGTATGCTATTGTTGTGAATCAACATATAAAAGCTTTGTCAAGTATTATGTCATATGCCCCAAACAAACAAAAAAGATAGCTTTGTGGATGAGCGTATCATACATAATAATTTTCCAACTTTTTCCCAAAATTCAGGTGACGACATGCATCAATTATAAGAGCTAAGTGATAAAGTTACCAAACCACATGACCAAATTCATTGTGGAATTGTGGAATTGCTATAGAAAGCATGAGAATTAATGTGTTTTATCTTTTGAATTTATGTTTTATACTACTAAAAATGAATAGTGAGGCCATTTAATTTTTTCATTAATTTTGAATAATTTAGTATACATAATTAAGAACTCTGTTGGATTGTTATGAAATTGGAAAATACAATTCAATTAAAACCTTAGTAGTACATTTGTCAAATTAGGCAAGATATTAATAGCTTTCTCAATCTGCAATTTTTTACTACAATCAAAAGCAGCATTGTTTGGTGTTTTTTTGCATTTTGATTTTGAAAAAATTGACTGTAAAATTACAGTGTAATAATACAAAGTACCCACTAGAAGAAAAAAAATTAATATTATTTATGGCACCAATGAATTTTACCAACTACCAGACCCACAAAGTGGAAGGTTTGACTGTTCTCTGCACCGAAGTAGCAAGGCTACTAACATCCACGGCGGAGTTAGAGGTGGCGTCTTGGGGCTGGAGAAGAAAGCTTCCATAGGTTCTCTTCTTGGTTGGTCCTTTTGCCTTTGAACCCAAGTGCCCTCGTTAATCTTTATTAATTAGTTACTAATAATAAATTAAATAAATAAATAACTTTACTCCCTCTATTCCTGTTATAACCGTGATTTAAGGTTCATCTTTGGGCATCTAATCTCTTAGTTTTGGAGAAACCCCATAAATTTTTTTTTTAAAAAAAGAAATAGAAGTCAAAAGTCATTTTTTTCATAAAATTTAAATATTTTTAATATATATTAAGAATTTTTAAAATTTATACGCCGAGTGTGACTCTATTTTATAAAAATTTATTCAGAAAATATTCAATTGAGGGTTTGAACTTTAGATGAATGCTCAATTAAAGTTACGTTAATTTTTCTCTTAAATTCAGTTTTTTGTCCAATTAAATATTTAGTCCGTTAATTATACTAATAATGTTAATTGCGAGATCCATTGATATTTTTTAATAAATAAAAATTAAAAATTAAAAATAATAAAAATTAAGAAAATAAAATATTAAATCATTATCAATTATGCCAACCTAATTAAATAATTAAAAATTAAAAAAAAAATTGAAGGTATTAGTATTGACTACAAAGAAATATGGAATGAACTTGAGATTAGGGGAAAATTTTTTAAGTGGGTGTTATTTGTGTTTGGGAAAGGTTAGTTTTGTTCTGGTTTGAATAATTGAAATGGAAAGAGAGTCTGGTACTGTTTTTGTACCTTTTTCGCCTACGTTTGATAAATTCAGAATTTTGGATGTTAAACCGTTGTTTAGTTGGAACCTGTGTTTCCTTCGAGTCCTCGGACTCTCGCTGACCTTCGATTTTTTCGGCCGCCACAGTCAAACGAGGATATGTCTAGAGGTGAGAATATTGATAGATCCATATATCAGATGACAAAGTACCCTGTGAAGAGGCCAAAATCATCTCCTCCTCTCAAACGATGGCCAAGAAAGACATGGGTTTTATTTTATGCTCGATTAAAAAATTAATAAAAATAAAAAATCAAATGATCAGAAATTAAATTGAGTCCAACTAGTAAAATTAAGAAAAAATTAATATATATATATATATATGATGAAAATAAATATAATTTGATATTTTTTATTTTTTATTAAAAAATTAAAAATTAAAAAAAAAATTTAATTTATGATTCAGTCGAACTAAAAAAATTAGTCTGATTCAACCGATTCACTGGTTAATTAACCAGTTTATCGGTTTTTTAACCGATTTTTGAAGGACGAATTTTTTGAACTAACCGAATCGATCCATAATTCAATTCTCGAATTTTCTTATTCAACCAATCGATCCGATCCAATTTTAACAACTATAATTTTATGTGTTGTTGATAATAATTTTATTGTGAGGAAACTCAAAAAAATGTGAAAAAAGAGATGATGATGATTTTTTTTTTAAAAAAATAATTTTAATATTTTTATTATTTATAAATATATTTTTTGATTTTAATAATTTTTATTAATTAAAAATATGATTGAGTCCCACATTTATCATCTTTAATCTAATTAACAGATGAAGTTTTCGAACAAAAAATTCGAATTTAAGAAAAATATTGAACAAATTAAACATTTAGCCAAAGTGTAAGTTCTCAATCGGGTATTTTTTTTTTAAATCTACCACTAATCTTGACATACAAATTAAAATTAAAAAACTATTTTTCAATTCTAAGCGGAAAAAACTAAAACTGATTTTTTATTTATTTTGATGTGGATAAATGGATGCAATTAAAATAAGAATAAGATAATTTTTGATAAAATTGAAAAATTGAAAATTAAGAACTAAATAATATAAGTGATATAATTTTTAAATTATAAAATTATTTATTATATTCAATATAAATTTTAAGTTTCACTTATTATTTTAAATGAGTTTATACTTAACAGATATTTTTAAAATATACATTATGAAATATTTTAAAATAATTAAATAATGAAAATTTTAATTTTATCTTAGTTTTTACTTATATTTGTTATATGTATATATATATATATTAATACAATAAGATAAAAAAATATGAAGATAAAAAATGGTATCAATATATTTTTATTGGATAAAAAAATAAATATCATATTGATTAAAAAATCTTATCATTCATTAATTTAAATATATGAAATAAAAATTTTGCATTTAAAGTAGACAAAATTAATAATATGGTTGGAAATAAAAAGAAGGATAAAATTAAAAAATAATAATAATCTCCCGTTAAACTCATAAACCAACAATTATATTGGAAAAAAAACTCAATTAATTATTAACAATTTAACATCTAATCTTTTCCATTGGGCCTGCTAATAATCTTGAGTTAGGGTTGGAAAATTATTTTCCTTAAAAATGATCCACTCGACTCATGAAATATGTATATCTTATGTCTTTTATTAATTGTTTTTTTTTTTAGGAAAGTGTATATATATATATATATACTATGTGGTTTTACATTTATTTTCTTTTAATTTTTATTTTTATTTTTTAACCATTAGACAATTTAGTGATAAATGGACTAACGGTATTAACTGTGCCATTTATCACTAATGTGATATTAATTAATTTTTGTTATTGTTGATATGTAAGCCACGTGTAGCTGACATGGTAATATGTTAGAATTTTTTTAAAAATTAAAATTAAAATTCTTAAAAAAAATTCTAAACAAAAAGATTTGTTTAACAGGCAAAGTGATAAAGGAATTAAGGAATTGACTAAAGTGAATAAGGATTCAGGGAGTTTACTAAGCGCAAAATCAATTTTCTTTCCCACAAAATAAAAAATTGAGTCTAACTATCATATCAACTTCTGCCATCATCGAAGTAAGTTTACACCTGTCACTGGACCAACCAATGTCTAATCCCTTCATATATTTATTGTGTTTAAAGATATTGTACTATTAGAAACTCACAACAACTGGCAAAGAATGATTCTCACCTAATATAAGCGGGAGTTAAATTGATGAAATCATTAAATTAAATTAAAATTAATAATTTTATAATTTATTTAATTTAAAAAATAGAATAAATTAAAATTTTAATTTAATTTATAATTTAAATATTTTTTTTTATTTTAAATCGAATCAAACTAAAATTTTATATATATATATTATTTTTTATTATTATTATAATTAATTATATTTTATTTTATTTTATATACAATCATATAATTTTTTAACTTAATATTAATTTTAAAATTTAAAAAATATCATCCATCAAAATTAATTAAAAATAAATAAAAAAAAATCTTTTTTTTAAATATAAATTTAAATATTATTAATGAAATAAATAAATTTTAGATTGTAAAATATTAAACTATTTTTAAATTTTTTTTATTATCGATATTTTATTAGTATTTTTTTTAAAATTTATAATAAAATAATAATAATTTATAAAATCAACAAATTGAAAATATTTAAATTGAATCAAATCGAATTAAAATCGACGACTTGATTATAATCAAAATTTAATTT
The DNA here is from genome assembly GCA_948193065.1 of Aleurites moluccanus. Lineage (NCBI taxonomy): Eukaryota > Viridiplantae > Streptophyta > Magnoliopsida > Malpighiales > Euphorbiaceae > Aleurites > Aleurites moluccanus. Next base: position 51,613 of record CANXYC011083652.1, on the reverse strand, counting down.
AATTTGAAAATTTTTCAAATTAAAAATATTGATTTGATTTGATAATAATCTTTCAAATCGATTCAATCGAACTGATATTACCCATACTTAATACTGCAATATATACATTACAAAAAGGAAAAAAAGAAAAATCAACAAAAAGAAAAAATAAAAATTGGAACCACTGGACACAATAATGGAGCTACCACTAATAGTACACCACCTATCACAAAGCACAAAGCTATGGAAGCAAACAAAAAACCACCAGAAAACCAAGGAAGTTTAGAGCTCGATTTAAAGAAGAAGCAGAGGAAGTTGGAAAAGACCCAGATGGTGAAATTGTCATAACAGGTCTTGGAGCTAGATCAATAATTTCTCGTACCCAGAAGTGAAGCCATACTTATATACGAGGCATATTTGATTCAGTATTCACTTTGAAAATTGAAAAAAAAAATATTTAAATTTGAAGATATTATGAAATTTTAAATCTTCTTATACAATTACGAAAATTTAAACTTATTTCAAAAACTATATTAAATTTTAATTTTTAGAATGAACCAATATTTATACATTGAAAATTGCAATTTTGCACCATAAAATATTTTTGTTATAGAAATATTAGAATTAATTCCAACTCAATTTCATCATGTTAGAATTGAAATTGAAATTATTATTGAGTTTCATTTCTACTCATATGATTTTAACTAGAGGTGACAAATGAATTGGGTTGGGTGGATTCAGGTTCGGGTCACTTGGGTTCTGGTCATTTGAGACTCTGATTATTTTGAGTATTTTTTTCGGGTGAGTTATGGACGGGTCTTCTTGGATTGCAGGTGTGTCGGGTTATATATCGGATTGATCCAAAAAAGATTTCGAATCAAAATAGGATTAGTTTATAAGTTTTAGATCAGGTCGAATCGAAACATCTAAAAATTAATTTTTTAAAAAAATTATTTTAAATATAAATTTTTTACTTACTATCTCGAATAATTTAAAAAATAAATATAAAATAATCATACATGCAACTTTATTAATATATTATGTTATATGATATTAATATATAAGTATAAATAAAATTATTAGGATAATAAATTATTAATAATTTTTTTAAAAATCAAACTAATATATTAATTACTTTATACATATATAGCTAATTATAAATTCGTATTTTGTATAATTTTATTTATTATATGTTTTATTAAAAAATTAATATATGTCAACTAGTATTAATAATTATTTATTAAATTAAAATATTATTTTTTGATAATTTTAACTGTTTAACATTAATTAAAAAATATATATAAATCAAGTTTAGTTCATTATATAGACCAGCTAAAAATAACAAAAATATATTAATATATTAGTTTTGTATAACTTTATATTTAATTGAGATTCACAAAAATATAATTTTGTGAAAAAATGATGAAAAAATTTAATTTTTATAAACTATATATAAATTTATCAATATTTTTAAATACTCAAATTTTAGCATTAGAAAGAAAGGTTAATGATAAAACAATTCATTTTATTTCTAAACAAATTTTTTTTTAATCTTTTATTTTCTCCTCCTCCTCCTCTAAATTATTTGATCCACTTAATTTAGAAATATTTATTTATATTTAATTATTTAATAAATTAATAATTAATATTTAATAATTAATAATTATTACTTATTTATTAAATTATTACTAATTAATTTAACAAATACCAAGTTGATGTATTTAAATTTATTTAAATAGTTAAATGATTACTTAATCTATTCATAAATTTATATATATGAGCATTTTTTTTATTTTTTCTCATATATATAAATATATTAAATATTTTATAAAATAATTATTTACAAATCATCATTATATATAAACCTCATTTATTATTTAATAGTTATTTAATTAGTAAATTTTGTAATTAAATTTTCTTATATTAAATAATAATAATTTAATATTATTAACTTATTATTTAATAAATTATCAGTTAATCATTAGTTATAATTAATTAACTTATTATTAGAGTATTATTTAACACTTATAAATAGTTATTATTAATTTATTAATTATTATTTAGTATTCATATTAATTATTAATATTTAATAATTACTACTTATTAGTTATTACTAATTAATTATTTATTACTTATTAATAAACACTTGTGAATAGTTATTAATATCTAATTATTTAATATTTAGCATTATATGATATAATTTTAAAAATTATAAATTAAATGTGAAAATAATGTAATTGCTATAAATTATATAATATATAATAAATTATAAATAACAATTAATGATATGATAATTAAATTTTTAATAAAATAATTAATAATATTTTTATTTTCTTAAAACTACATAAAATACAATTTGAATTGCACATATAAAAATTAACATAAATTTTTTTTAAAAGGCACTTGGGCTTGCTAAGTGAAGCTGATTGATTGGGGTTGATAATGATTCTATTCCTATCATCTTGTTCAAAAAGTGGTTAACTTTAATATGGATTATTGGTCTTATACTGTATGATTTATAAAAAATAATAATCTGTCAAATGTTAAAAAATTTTGATTAAAAATAATACGAGGGATAAAGAAAAATATATAATAAAAAATTTTATTTATGTATTTATAAATTATTTATTGTCATATTAATTCAGAAGTTAATAAAAAAAATTTGATGAATAAAATTAGGAATAAATTACTTATTAATTAAATAAAAATTTGATGTGGGAGAAATCTCAAATTAATTAAAAATTTATATAAAGATTGGTTAAAAAATATGTAATTCATGCTCCAAAAAAGACAAATAATTTTCATTAGAGATAATAAAAACACAAAAATTATATTAACAAACTTGTAAAAAGAGCATTTGTATTTATTAAAACAAATAATTTTTACGAAAAGATGAAATAATAGTATCAATTTTTTCCATTTATTCAGAAATTGAAAAAAAAAAAAAAGGAATAACACGGGTTCTTCATCGTTTTCCGTTCGAAGTTGCCAACTGTTGATGCAAAACGACGGATATGACGAACGTAGAGAGTGAAAACGACAGACAGCAATCGCGATTTGTGTAGAGAGATCCAAAAGACATAAAAACCACGTGCGGTGTCTTATTATCGGCCAACAGGAAGCTCAAGAGGAAACTACCACCTTGTCTTTACCTTTACCATTCCAATCCCATAATTGTAATTTACAAGAAAGTGAAAATATCTGTTAATTCCATTTTCCCTTCAAATACCTCCATAATGGCCGACTTTCTATCCCATTCAAATTTGCGTATGTGTGTTAATAGTGACTACTTGCATTTCAAAAATTGCAGGCAAACTCGGAAGGTTAGTCTTATCAATGAAAGTTGGATTTTCGAAGCCAACAATATGTGATAATTTTTTAATGTATTGATTGAATACAAGTTCATGCTAATTTATCATAAATGTATATATCGACTGTAAAATTATATTCTAATATTTATTCGTGAAGAAATTTTAATTTTAATAAATATATAAATTGACTCAAAAATATTTTTGACTGACTAATATATATATAAATAAATAGGAAGCTAAAAGTTAATGTATCCCACGTAATTAATTTATATTTAAATTTAAGTTCCGTTTAAAGAGTTTAAAATTGAAGTTGGAATTAGAATTAAAATTGAAATTAAAATCTTAGTGTTTGATAGCTATCTAGAATTAGAATTCTAAGTACAATTTTATAAAATTGTAATATAAGTAAAAAATCAATTCTATAATTTCATTATCAACTCATAAAAATTATAATTTCATAATCACCACTATAATTCCCTCTCCCACCATTACTCCAGCATCACTGCCACCTCCACTTTCAGAGTTATTACTGACGATGGAGGTCCACCACCGTCGGCTATAGTAACTCATCAGATCGTCACTACTGACAACGATAATTCGTTGGATCATCATCGCCAGCGATCCACCACTAATATCACTGTCGCTGTCTATGGTTCACCACCACTTTCAACTCAAATAAATACTTTTATCATCATCAATTTTTTATTTAATTTCAATTTTTTTTTGTGTGAAACAAACATTAAATTTATAATTTTAATTCTAAAAAATTAGAATTGAAATTGAAATACTTAATTCCAATTTCAATTTTTGTCCCCAAAAAGAACCTAAGTTTAATTAGTATTTATAGTTTAATTGATCTCTAAGAGAAGTAAAAAAAAAAAAAAAAAACTCTATTTTAATTCATTGAATATGATTAATTGGTTATGACTAATAATCAATTGACTAGACGATAATTTGCAGCTAAATTGAAAGGCAAAATGTTAACTTTAAAAATTTTAATTTTTAATTTTTCCATTAAATTTTTTATCTTTAAACTATTAAACTTTAGGTTTTGATATGCATGTTGAATTTATCAAATATTTAAACTGATGATTAGGATTTCAAAATGCCAAATGTTGATTACTTTTAACAACTCAGGATCTAAATAATCTTAAATGTATAGTATAAATTATACTCTAAACTTTTAAAATGTTTTTCTTTTCTTTTTATAATTATCTGGGAATTTTCATGAATAATTGTTGGACTAATAAACAAATAAAATTAATAAAAACCTCAAAATTGTGTCAAAGTATTAAAATATTGAAAATTTTTTCGTGCTTTATAAAAGTGAAATACACCAATGAAAAAAAAAATATTTATCATTAAATTAACCATATGTCATTTAAAAAAAAAAAAAGAACATATTGAATTATGTGAAACATGTAAAATATACTACCATATTGTAGATTCACATAAATTACAATGAATACACATATTTATAAAGTATATATACATACATATAAACATTGTTATTGATGGACCTTTTTTCTCCCCTCCGTTTTGGATGAGAGATTCTCAGGGTTCAGAGGCTCCTATTGGCTGGAACTTTCCTATTAGGCCACTACGCTTGAGCTTTCCACGAAAGAAGCAAGTCTAGTTCAGGGCTTGAAAGAGGATGTGTATACAAAAAAATCTAGTGGGAATTTGGGACATGTGTGGAGGTAGTGGACTTCAGTGGGTGTTGAAGATACAAAGGTGCAAGACGTTTTACTACAGAATACTGTGAACCTCACTGGAATAAGGTGTCTACCTTTGTGGAAGGAAATGTGCTGAACTCAGAGTAAAGATGTTAACCTTGGTGGAAAGAATGGTATTGATTTCCCTGGATGGAAGTGTTGACCTTGATGGAAGGAAAGTTTGAAAATTAGGAATTGAAGTAGGGACTTAATCTTAGTCTATATGGCAAAGATAAATAATATTAGGAGGTCGTGTCAATAGAGATGGATCAAAAAAATTTAAGAGAGGGATATAATTCTTTTTCAATACGGCTTAACATCGTTATTTATATAATAAATTGTAAACCGAAACAGGATGGATGCAGAAAATAATAAAAAAGTAAATATAATTATGTTGTTTAAAAAATATTTTTCTCAAAATTTATTATTTTTTTATTTGCTTAATACACAGAATTTTTAATACTATTGGCTTGAAAATTGGATCTAAAGCTAATGTTATACAGATAAATAATTCTCCCTCTAATTAAAATTTTATAACTATTAAAATTTAAAATTTGCAATTAAATTATTAAATTAGTATCAATCTTATAATTTAATAAAATTATGAATTAAAATTATAATATTCATTTCATGTAAATTATTACAATAAAAAAATGGTTGACATTTGATTTCGGTTGAAATGAAAAATTTAAATATAATTGAAAGGTGTTTTAGTTTTTTTATATGATATTAATGGTAAAATGAATTGAATGACCAATTATATTTCCGAAATCAAAGTATATGGGCTAATTAATAAGTTTCTAAAAAAATAGAGACAATTATAATGAGGTAAAATTATATATATTAAATAATAATTTACCAAAAATTTGCAAAAAAAAAATTAAAAAAAAATTCAAAATTTAAGAGGGGCACGTGCCTCCTTACCCAAAGTTGAATCTGTTTTTGCGTGTCAAGCTTATGATTTGGTGTGGATCCTCTCATGCTTAAGTCAATGTGATCGCATATATAAACTTAAAGGCTTAGGAAAAGATTGTGACTTAAGACCACTGCTTTCCTAAGTAGAGGGTTTTAGAGATTCTTATTATCACCTTTTTCAATAGAGAATAAGATTTTTGGACACTGAACTTTGGGGAGTGACTAACTCCTAAGAAGAAGATAGCCTGCGGTGGCTGGTCAAAGGAGTGAGCATTCATTCGATTTAGTTTGAATCGAATTAAAATTTTGAAAAATTGAATTAACCAAACCATAATATTTAAAAATTGAATTAAATTGAAATTTTGAATTGAATTGAATCTAATCAAATTAAATTTTTTATAAAATTAATCAAACAGAATTGAAGCGACATATTTCAATCTGATTATTCAGTTATTTCGATTATTTACAACAATATAAATATATTTCGATCAGTTTGATTATTTTAAATTTTTTGAAAAAAATCAAACTGAATCAAATTGATCAAAATTTTTAAAAATTGACCAAATTGAATTGAAATTTGAATTAAAATGAACTAAATAGACCAAATGGGGTTTGGTTCGATTTTTTGTTCACCCCTATTGATGGCCAAACGACTCAAAAAGTGTACAATATTATCTTTGAAAAGGCTTATGTTTTCTAGTGGAGATGGAAAGTCCCTTTGATAAAGGGTTTTCTTGTTGCCCAAGTCCTTGTGGTGAAGTACATTTTCCCAACTAGAATCTTCGTTTGAGTTAGAGAATTTATGGTATTTGAAGAAATCTTGTGCAGGTGCTCAAGTAGGTAGGGTTGCATCATTTTATGTCACAATAAAGGTGATGATTCACTTGTTTTAGAGACTACGACGCCTTGAGCTGAAGTAATAGAATATCCGTTTTTTGGAGATGACATGGCTTATGTGTTAGGCAAACTTATAAGATGTAGATGAAAATTTTCCTTGTAAGCTATTCATTAACAAAGTAAGTTATTGTGTGGAGCGAGATGTTTCGTGCTAAATATGTGAGAGAGAAAAAAGATAAAATGTCAGATAATCTGTTTTAAGAAATTTTGAATTCGTTAATTATAAATTATTATAAATTATTGAAAGGCTTTAAATCTAATGATTTTTTGATGTGCTTATCAGATAATCTGTTTTATAATTTATATTTTAATTTATTAATAGTTTTAACAAAAATTTCATGATAATAATGTATTTTTTTCAATATGTCTTAAAAAAATTTAATTTCTTGTTCCAACATTTATTGGAATGTGATTCTCAAACTAAAGTCAGCTAAATTTGTAATTAAGACTTGAGAGAAGGGGCTTAGAAAAGAGCAACTCATCAACTCAAGTAAGCGATAAAAACAAGGGCTTCGTGATTTCATTATATATTATCAAATATGTTAGTCTTAATGATTCTTTTAGAAATGAAAAATCAACATCTTTGTATTCTATATAATGTAATATAATATAATATAAAATAAATTAAAATTAATATATATAAATTTTGGTCCTAATTGAAAGTCAAATTTAAAAATTTTCAATTCTCAAAATGATTCTAATAACATTAAAATAAAAATTGATTGATATTAATTTTACAAAATTTTTAATTAACCATAAAATCATTTAAAATTGAATGTTAAATTTCATTTAGGAAAAAATAAATTATTGGTTTTTGAGTTGAAAAATTTATCTAACAAAAAAATTATTTAAACATAAAAATAACAAATCTTAAAAATTCAGAAATCAGTAGTATAATTTTTCCTTTCACTAATAATAAAACCATGTAGAAGTACTTAAAAAAATAAAATAAAATTTCATTTTTAAAGAAAACTTTAAACATAATCAACAATAAAATAATGTTTTAATTTTAATTAGTTATTTAATTGCAACTACTTTAATTAATCCATTATTAATTGTTTCCCCAAGTCATCTCCATGTCAGCATCTATCTAGAATATTGGGACCTAAAGATGGCAACAAGAAAACCGGAACATCCAGTAAAAAAGTCATAAAAAAAGCATAAACTACCTCGCACGCTCTTTTACTAAACCTCCACGTGTCCAATCTTATCCGTTACCTTCTTCTTTTCTCCTTCCCTTTCTCCCCCTTCAAATACTCAGCCCAGGCCAAACCCTTCCATCTTTACTTTTTTCATCTCTCTTACTCTGTAAACCAAAACCCTCACTTGTCAAGAGCTCCTCTAAACTCTTAAAATGGCTACTAATCTTCTTCCTTTGAGGCCCATGGCTATCAGAGCTTCGGCCGGACCGGATCCCCAGAGTGGCCGGAAAACCTCTTCCAACTCGGCGAACTGGTGGACTCCGCTCTTTGGAATGTCCTCTGAGCCTGACTACATTAGCTGTGAGAGTAAACCCGAAGATATCCAGGACAAAAAGGAGAGCAGATCGAAGTCGGATCTCAGCCTAAAACCGGCGAAATCTCGGTTTGCTCCTGGTTGTTTTACCGAGGAGAAGGCAAAACAACTCCGTATGATGACTAACGAAACGTCATCGTTTCATGATGTGATGTATCACTCGGCCATCGCGTCTCGGCTCGCCTCCGACTTCAAGAACTGATCTGATCGGTAGTTTTCCGGCCAGTATGGTTAAAATCTGAATCATCACGTGTTACATTTTTTTTTTCCTTTCTTTTTATATGAATATATGTAGTTTTTTTTTTCCAGCAAAATATAAATCTGGTTTGCTAATTTCTGTAATTTTTGGGACTGAAATGTTTGATAATCAGATATTGATGATGTAATGTTTAGTTGATTGCTTAGATGTAACTTGTAAGGGATGATTTACGAAAACAAGATAAGATCTGAGCTCTGTAAATTATTAATTGTACAAATCTCATAAATTTTCATTTTTTTGCAGTCAAACGTCGATGATTCTTGCGTGGCACATACGTTTATTTATAATTTAATCCCTAAATTTTATTTTAAAAAAAATTATGACTTTCAAAATGAATTATTTTATATTTTATATTTTTTAATTTTAAAATAATTAAGTATTTTAATAATTAAGCATAATAATTCATCAATTTTTTCTATTTTATATGTTTTATTTCTTCTCGTTTTTAATAATATTTTTTAATTGAATTTATTATTAATTGAATTTTTTTAATATATGCTAATTAAAATTTTTACGTTAAAAATTATAATGTTAAGATTTTAAATAAACTATTTTAAAAAATTTAGGGATGAAATAATCTATTTTAAAAATTTAAGATATCACAGTATTTTTTGCAAAAATGTAAGTGTTAAAATATATATTCTGCCTTTATTTTATTTATTACATTATTTTAGTTAAAAGATGATTTAACGGCTTGCATATTAGCCGGCAACCATTGGTTTAACTACTAATCATAACTCCTTTTAAAAAGCCAGTGTTGATTACTGGGTCCCATATTACGTAAAAGGACGGTGTAGATGATACAAAGAACTTACACTTGAATGATTAAGCAATCTTTAAGCAAATTAAGATTAGATTAATGTTGATGTTGGTCTCAATTATCTTCACATTGTTAAGTAGAAAAATTGGGTGGTGTTACCGTTAAGCTATAGAATACAGTAGTTGCACGTTGAGTCCTCAGTTGGATTCCAAGACTTTTTATGTACTCGGCAAGTATCCAAACAAGAATATGCTTGTCTACCATTTATGCTCTTTATAATTATTAGGTAATTGTCTATATATGCCGCATCAAAGCAAAATTTTAATAAGAAAATAACCACAAACAACTTGCTAAGGCCCTTAAGAATATTCTCCTAATACGGCCATGAAAATACAAAAGCTTAGAATTCTAATACCATCCGATTTTGGATTGTCAAAAATATAGAAAAAAACACAAACGAGAAGGGAAAATAAATTGTCCCTTGAGAATGAAAGCAGGACGCGTCTAAGAAACACGTGAATAAGTGGTCCTAAAAGTGTAAACACCGTCAATTGTTTCGCATGCATTTTCTATTATTAACAATAACCTTACAATGAAGGCGAGAGTTGTGCCAGAACCAAGGCAACAGTAGAAAAATAGCCACATCTTTGCCGGCAACCAACCTCTGCCTGTACTAGCTGTCATTTGTAATATCAAATTAACCATACAAATAAATGTATTTTACACCCTTGAATACATGTAGGAAGATCTTGTCTATCAATAATATATAATATGAAATATTTTGAAATAAAATCCATTATAATAAATATTACATAATATAATACTATATTTCACTAAGAAATATAACAAAATACATTTGAATGAAAAATATTCTTGAAAATAATTAGATTTAAAACTATAATTTTAAAATTCATTTAAAAAAAAATTATACACTTGATTTTTCAAAATCAAAATATATTTTATAGGGTTAGTAGCCTAATAGTCAAGTGTTTGCTATGTATCACAAGAGGTTTAGAGCCCAAACTCTGATGCCCTCTCCTTTTAATTTTTATTTTTTTTATGTACTAAAAGGAAAATCTAGCAATAAACAACAATCACCCCCAAAAGAATTCGACACCAGAAGCACAGAAACAGCTATACCATTAAAGAGGCTTTGTTGCCCCCACGTTACCAATTTAAGAATTGGTAGATCAGGTCGTAGTAAAGCAGTTCTGCTAATAATGAATATGCACTGAAAATATTTGTTGCTATTTATGTTCATCTTTGTTAACCTCTTGGACAATTTAGGTTGATTAAGACTATGTTTGTGTTGATGGAAATGGAGAGAAAAGAAGAAGAAGAAAAAAAAAAAGAGATGAATATAATTTTTTTTATTTGATTAGTTAAGAAAGAAGAGAAAATAAATGAAATTATATTTTTTTATTTAATTTTAGAATAAAAAAAATTTCTCTCTATTTTTAAGAGAAATGAAGAAATATTAAAAATTAAAAAAAAATAAAAATAAAAATTATAAAAATATTATTCCTTTATTTTTTATTATTTCTCTTTTATAAAGTTAAAATGATAATTTTTTTATTTTTTTTATTTTGTAAATAAAAAATTTAAATAATATAAAGAAAATTAATTTTTTTTTATTTAAATTTTTTTTATTTTTCTTGCATAATTGGTGCATCAAACATAACCTACAATGATTTGAAGTTTCAACTTTCTTCAACAGAAACATCTAACTAATGAAACTACTTAAGATGCAAAGACACCCAAAAGATAACTATATACGCCTAAATTTTTACATGTTTGCTATTAAATCCTTATAGTTTTATTTTTATTGATTAAGTTTTTAAATTTTTATTTTTTAACACATGAAGACTTTTTTATCGGGATAAACGAGAGTGTCATTCAAGAGCATTAGAAGCAAGTAAATGGGATCGGGGCTCATGACTCGAATTCAAGATGCTAATTGGAAAATGGAACAAAAAAAAAAAAAAAAATTAAAAGCAGAAAACGACACCGTTTAATAGCACAACCGCTCACTTCCTTCTCCTAATTTATTTGTTTCTCCATCGTTGATCTCTGTTGCTTCCTAAATCCACCATTGGTCTTTGTTGCTTCTCCACCTCTTCATGTCTCTTTCTATTCAGCGCTTCTGCAGAAGACTTCACACAGTACCCTTCCATCCCATGGAGAACCTTTGCCCATGCCCTAAACTGCCTAGACAGCTCAATCTCTGTATTGCAGGAATTTTTAGGGATTTAGAAATTTTTAAAGGACTTCATATCAAAGGGGTGAAGAGGAAAAGATTATTGATTGGGTTCAAGGGGTCTTTCTCCTTCTAGTCCTAACTATTTTCAATCCAAATGATTTTCTTCTTCTTTTTCTTTTAAGAATGATTTGATATTCTTGGAACTTAGGTCGTCTCCAAGATTCTCTACGTCGGTGTAGAAGCAGAAGGCAGATATGGGAATACTACACAGAGATCATTCAATATTTTGTAAGCGAAGAAGAAGATGATGCCTGTAACGAAGACTCTACGTTCTGGGATTGTAGACAATTTTAGGGATTTAGAATTTCTTTTGCTTTAATCCAATAAGTTGATATTGGTATAAGTTTGTATTTTATTTTTAATTAATTAAAGTAGTGTAGTCCTATTTATATATATTTAATAAAATTAAAAAAAAAATAAATATAAAATAAATAAAAATTTATAATTAATATATAACTCTTAATATAAGTGAAATTTTTATTTTATAATATAGAAAATATACAGAATTTTTAATACACGTAAAATTCTTACTTTATAATATAGGAAGTATCTCTAACACCTTCATTAAGTTGATGTCGGAAAGTTTTGAAAGCGTAACTTGACACGATTTGGAACGAGCAAAAGATGACCCAAAAGCTTTGTAAAAATATCAGCAAACTGATAATTAAATTTAATAAACTGAACCTGCAATTTTTTGTTAACTATAAGCTTACGAACAAAATGATAATTCAGTTCAATATGCTTAATACGAGCATGAAAGATATGATTAGAAGATAAATAAACAGCTTATAAATTATCACACCATATAATAGACGAACAAGATGGAGAAAAATTAAGTTTCGATAATAAAGACACAATCCAAACTGTTTCAGAAGAAGCATTAGCAAGCACTCGATACTCACTTTCAGTAGAAGAGCGAGAAATAGTATGTTGTTTCTTTGTCGTCCAAGAAATAAGATTATGATCCATAAAAATAGCATAACCAGTAGTAGACTGCCTATCATCCGAGCAATCAGTTCAATCACTATCTGCAAAACATTATAAATTGAGAGATAAATTACATGAGAAATATAGTTCCATGCGCAAAGTGACTTTGAGATAGCATTATAGTCGCTTGAGAGCTGTCTAATGATCCTCATTAGGTTAATGTATAAACTGACAAAGCTTGTTAACAGAGAAACAAATGCCCGGACATGTAAGAGTAATGTACTTTAAAGCACCTACAATATAACGATAACGCTCAGGATGAGAAAATATAGAAGCTGAATCTTTGGATAATGGTGGCACAAAAACCATAGGAGTGGCACGAGCTTTTGCATCATTTATTCGTTCCCTATGCAAAAGATCAGAAATATATTTATGTTGTGTAAGATGCATACCCAAAGTAGCCTGAGTTACCTCTATGTCAAGAAAATAATGAAAATCACCCAAATCTTTGACAGGAAAGGTGGCACGCATGACTTGAACAAATCATGATATCTGCGAGGCATTAGAACCTGTAACCAAAATGTCATCCACATAGACAAGTACAAATAGGTGATGATTATCCTCTTTATCATATATAGAAAACTATCTGCTTTGAAAGCCTAAAACCCAAAACCAAAAAGAAAAGTTTCAAGTTTATGAAACCAAGCACGTGGTGCTTGCTTAAGCCCATACAAAGATTTATTAAGTTGGTAAACATAATCCGATTTTAGAGGATCGACATAACCAAGTGGTTGTTCCATATATATAGTTTCATCAAGAGTACCATGTAAAAATGCATTAAAAACATCAAATTGCTTAGTAGACCATTTAAAAATTTGTTGCTAAGGACAATATCATGTGAATGGTGGTAGCTTTAACAATTGGACTAAAAGTCTCATTATAGTCAATACCATTTTCCTGTGTGTGCCCTTTGGCCACTAACTGAGCCTTGTACCTGTTAATAGTATCATCACGTTTTCTTTTAATTTGAAAAATCCATTTATTCCCAACAACATTGACACCACTAGGTCTATGTACCAATTGCCATATATTATTCTGTTGTAAAGCACTAATCTCATCTAACATAGCTTTTTGCCATTGAACATATGGTTTCGTTTTAGTATAGGAAGTAGGTTCTATGTCCAAGTAATTAACGGATGATTTGCTTTCAATTATCAAGACTTTTCTAAAAGGTATTGCGGTAGTACGAAGAGACATGGAATGGATGCCGGCTGCTGTTTGTGGATGGGTGGCATCGGGTTGGGACTGCTGAAGTTGCAGTGATGGCGGGTTGGCTTGAGGTGCGACTTGAGGCTGTTGAACAGGTGAATAAAAGTCTGATAAAGGTCTTATTTTATGTTGAGATGAATGTGGTGTTGATTCTGAACTTGATAATGGTGAATTGTGAGGTATATAGGAGGACTGTGGTATTGGTAATGGAGAAGAAAACAAAGAACTTGGTTGAGGATGGGAAAATAAAGAATTAGTAAATGAAGGCATACCTGATAGTGGGGCTGTTTGTGGTGCCAATGAGGTTGAGTTTGGATGTGAAATTGTCAACCATGGATTAGAAGAAGAACCTGCACATGTGCCTGTAGACTGATGCAAATTTTTAAAAGGAAAAACTGACTCATCAAAATGAACATGTCGAATAATATAAAGTCGTCTAGTTAATGGATTAAAACACCTATATCCTGTATGATCAGGTGAGAGACCCAAATAAATACAAAGTTGTGAATGATAGGAAAATTTATGAGAGTTGTAATGTCTTAAAAGAAGAAAGATTGCACAACCAAAAATTTTAAATTCTTTATATTTGGGATATTGCCGAAACAACTTAAAAAATATACTTTGTGTAGCAGTAGAGACACTAGATGACATATAATTAATTAAATTAACTGCAACATCAAAGGAAAAATTTCAAAAATTTAAAGGAATGTGAGCATGAGCTAAAAGTATGAGACCAGTGTCAACAATACGACGAATTTTTCTTTCAGATAAGTCATTTTGCTCATGTGTATAGGGACATGCAATATGATGAAGAATACTAACTTATTTAAAATATTTATTTAAATTTTGATATTCACCATCCTAATCAAAATGAAAAGCACAAATTGGAGTTTGAAATTAACGCAGAACATAAGATTCAAACTGTTTAAAAATAGCTAAATCCTCACTTTTATTTTTCATAAAATAAATCCATATAAACCGACTGAAATCGTCAACAAAAATAACAAAATAATGATGACCATAGTGAGATAACATAGGGTAGGTCCCCAAACGTCAGAATATATGATTTCAAAAGGCTGAGAACTTGAATGTGTAATAGTTGAAAATGGTAATTTATGTAATTTTTCTAAAGAGCATGAATGACAAATAGAATTGGGACTAAAAGATCCTAAATTAAAATTTTTGACAACTTGTTTGACTTTTCTAATATTAGGATGACCGAGTTTAGCATGCCAATCTTCATGTGGTGGAGATGAATTCGTAGAATGCACTTCCTTCTTTTGAGTACGTGGTTGACACATCACATACAAACCTTTCCTACTTGGGCCACGGAGGAGTAGTTTCTTGGTTTCCTGATCTTTGATAGAAAAATGAGTTGGCCAAAATTCAAAAAAAATATTATTGTCTTTAGCGAATTGATTAACTGAAAATAAATTTTTAATTATACGAGAAACATATAACACATTATTCATATTTAAGGAACCATGTGAACAAGGAAAAGAAACTTTACCAAGATGAGAAATTTGCAAACCTTGACCGTTCTCGATACGCAATTGATCACCCCCTTTGTATTTAGAAATACTGTTCAATGTGGAGATATCAGGTGTAACATGTGAATTTGCATCCATATCAGGATACCAAAGATGATGATCACAACCATTATTATTATAATGAGAGGGAGAAGTGCCACCTGTCGACGAGATTTATTAGAGTACCGGCGACTACAACGATCAGCAGTGTGATTGTGCATGCCACAAATCTGACAAGGGCCCTGAAAACCATATCTGAAATTCAGATTGAATGAGGAAGCTTGGCGTGATGCTTGAAGAGGCTGCTGTTGTTATGGGGTTGGCAGTAACCCACCTATAGTGGATGATGACTGTAACGTGGAGAAGGTAGATGGGCCAGACCTATTTCGATAATTAGCAACATGAGTATTCATACTATTTAGAAGAATTTCATGAGTCACAAGTTGCCCATGAAGTTCATGAAATGGAACTGGAGTTGGGCGAAGATTAAGAGCAGTAATAATACTATGATAGTCACTCTCAATATTTCAATAAATAATAGCATTAAATTCAGCAGAGAAAACTGTCATTCCCGCAACTTGTAATTCATCTGCAAGAGATTTGGCTTTGTTGAGATAAGAGCTAACAAATAGATCATTTTTCTTGAGTTCTTGTAACTCAATATTGAGCTGAAGTTGACGATTCTGATTAACAGCTCCAAAAGCATGAGCAAGTGCCTGTCATACTTGTAAAGATGTAGTAAGACCAATCACATATGAAAAAATTTCTCAGTAAGAGATGAGAGTAACCAGGAATGAAGTATCAGGTAACGTAAAAATCATATTTCATAGGTAAGATTTGGAATTTTATGAGGATTTCCACCAGTACCCAGAATAGATAAAGGAGGAGAGGAAGTAGTTCAATCAATAAAAGAGATAAATTTTTTATAATTAAGAAGGGGAATAAATTGAGTTTTCTAAGCTAGATAATTTTTATTGGTTAATTTTGTGGAGAAATTTTGATGAGTGTGAGTAGAGGGAATAGAAGAAATTAAGTTAGAGGATGAAGGAGAAATAGAAGCCATTAGAAAAGAATTATGGAGGATTGTGGAAGATAAAAGAAATAAAAGTTACTGGAGTCACGGAGAAAGAGGAACAAAAAAAAATTATAGATCTCGTAATAAACTCTGATACCATATTAAGATTATTGTGAGAAGTTTGTATTTTATTCTTAAATTAATCAAAAAGTACAACCTTATTTATACACATCTCATAAAGCTAAAAAAGAAATAAATACAGAGCAAATAAAGATTTCTAATTAATACATAATTCTTAATATAAGTGGAATTCCTATTTTATAATATAGGAAGTATACAAAATCTTTAATACAAGTGAAATTTTTATTTTACAATATAAGAAGTATCTCTAACAATTGGTAGATATGTTTAATTGAAATGCAATTCAATTTGCTTATACAAATTTTGGGTTTTGGTAATTTTTTTTTGTTTTTTTTCCTTTCAATTTTGCAAATCAATTACATATATTTTTTTTGGTCTGAGACTTTTCTATGGTTTGAAGCAGAGAGTTGGGTGAATGTGCGAGGATCAGGGCTGATCCTCTTTTAATTTAGAGATGTCTCACACCATGGAAAGGTTTTTATCTTCAATAACCTCCACCTTGGAAAATCAGGCGCTAGAAGAATCAGTAATTGGCACCATCAAAATTGTTGGTTTACCATAGAAAAATGGGATGTTCATTTTTCTTACCTTCATCAACAATCTTAAGAGGATCAAGTTTGAAAAGATGAGAAATAGCAAGAAAATGATTCAAGTATATATTTCTATAGGAAAAGTTGTAAAATTAAGCACCGCCAATTTGCTCTGAGAGAGAGAGGAAGTCGTTTGTCATGATATCAAATAACAGCCGTTATGTAACATAACGACCAATATAATTTAACACTGACGTTACGTTAAATCTTAATATTTAACGGACTAATTTTTTTTCTGCATGTATATTTGCTTGAACCGCGTTATATAATGGTAACGGCTGTTAAAAGGAGTTTAACCGTTACATAACGGTAAGTGGTGACTTGAAGAATTTCAGCTTTTTCTGAAGCAAAAACATAGGTCGTACCATTTTATGTGTCGTTAAAACTTCAAGTGTTTGTGGAAAAATCGTGGTAGAGGGTTATCATACTCACTTTGAATTCTTTAAATAAGGGCAATAATGACTCTGCTATATGGCAGAAAAAAAAATGTGATAGAATTTTTTTATTGTATTATTTAGGAGTATTTAAATTTATTTAAAATAAATATAAATTATTATTTTAAAATTTAAAAAATATTAAATAATTTTTTAAATATTCGACAGATTAATTTAAAATATTATTTTTAAATTTATAAATAAAAAAAAATTAAATTCAACATATTAATTTTTTTAAAACTATAATTTTAAAATTTTATTTTTCACAATTTTATTTGTATCCACCACCCCTTTCACTATTTTATAAAATTCAAACTCCATTGTTTTTTGTTGAGCCAAAAAATCTCTGAATACATCACAATTACATTTCCTCTTACCTTAACAAATTTCTCATTTCTTGCTTTCAACATTCTTTAAGATATGAAATATTAAATTCATAATTTTATTTTTATTTTTCAATTTAATATTTTATATTCATTACTTAATCATTTTAGTTTACATTATAATTTTAATCAACTTTAGATTAAACTTAAAATATTTTTTTTATTTTAATATTACTAAATTTAAGTTTAATCTAAAGTTGACTATTTATAATTGATTTTATTAGTTTAATATAGAGTAATCGTTTAATTATTTTATTTTATTGTTTGTTTGAAAGACATGGTTTTAGAAAAGCACCACATCTGTGTTTCTTCTTAATTAAGATTTAAGACCAAGACTTCTGTTTTTAATTTTTCACTTTTTTCTCCAGAGCAACTCTAAAAACAAAATTTCTTTACTTTCTATGTGTTTAACTTTTATTACAGTGATTATGAGGGGTGTGATTCAATTACATCTTTATACTAATTATAATTAAAAATACTAAAATTTATAATTATAATTATAATTTATTATTATTTTTTATACAAATTTTTTACTATTAATTTTTCTATAATTATATTTGTCAGATAATTTCTTCAAATAATTTAAATGATCATATAAATATTAGAATGTAATTTTGTATAAAAATTATTATAAAAATATAATTTAGTTTACTAATTTTTATATTAAATTTTTAATTTTTATAAAAATTTCCTATTTAATTTTTGTTTATACTGAATTTAATTCATTAATTTTATCACTTATAGATTTATCCAAAAAATTATATTCATAAAATTTCACAGCATATAAAATATTATAATTAAAAATGTAAATAAATTTGACTCCTACATCATATCCTGCATGAGCCCTTGAGAATGGCCTCTCATTTAAAGAATCAGCTTATAACTTCGGGTGTATAACAATTTGCTAACTTCTGATCCAAAATAAATCATTTTAAAATACAGCTTAATAAATATTATTTATGAGCTCTCGGTTCGATCCCACTAAAAATATTTTTTTTTATTTTTTTTTTCTAGAGTTTAAGTTTTGATTTTAATCAATTTTATATTAAACTTAAATTTAATAATATTAAAATCAAATATAAATAGTCATGAGTTATAAAATAGTGAAATTTTTTAGGAGTTGTATATTTATTAATTTGCTGTGTTATCTTTTTTGCAGAATATCTGTTAATTTAAAAGAATCTCAAATATAATTTCTTACAACTTGCCATTTACGTGATTGAAGAAGTAGAAAGATGTCTCATTCACAAGAGAAAATCTTTCAAAGCCTAGTAAAGATATCGGGTGGAATTTTGCCCATTAAGAAAAAAAGTAGGGTAAAATTATTTTTGGCTTTTGTGGTAGAAAAGTAATAGAGAGAATAACTTAATATTTGGCAGATATGAAGAGTCAAGTATCTAGATGTCTGAAAGTCATAGTTATGGTGAGAAAAAATATGGTTAAACTTCTGGAAGATTATGAAGCTACTCAAATGGGAAAAAAAAAAAGAAGCACAAAAACTTCAAGATTAAATTTTAAGAATGAATTCAATTGAAAACTCAAATGAAGAAGAAGGCCTACAGTTAGAATTTGCATGACAAGAAAATATGAGACAGTTTGAAGAAGATCAATATAGAAGGAGTAGAGGGGTGCATTATGATACAGGGGTAGTAGTCGAGCTATAATTCGACGTTCAGCTATATTTCGGGAAAGGGGTAAAGAGGGTTCCAGATATACAAATGCATCAATAACATATTTTAGATTGGTGGCTAGAGAATTGGAGTTGGAAAAGGAAGCCGCTCTAAGAAAGCAGCCAAAGTTGAATACAAAATGGTTTAAAATGCAAAAGAATAAACTGACGAAAGCTTTTGGCAACTTTGTGATCTATAATCGATTGTCTTTTGCAATTGTTGAATCACCTTGGACTAGACCACTACTTACTGTGGCTACAAAAGTTGGCCCTAATATACCTCCACCTAGTGCTTATAAGCTAGCAAAGGTATGCCTTCCAAATGAAGTCAAGTTGATGAAAATTATATAGTATCATTCAAATTCATATGAAAAGAAAGGGGCGTGACCATAATGTGTAATGGATGAAGTGGCACAACAAGAATGCATATCATCAACTTCCTAATTTATTCTAACCGTGGAACAGTTTTTCATGAGAAATTATTAAGTAAGATGGGAGTATACTCCTTATATTTACATAAAAGTGAATTAAAGTGGAGACACACTCATATAGGTTTACTTTTATATGCGCAATAGAAGCATGCTTCCGTCCTACTTAATAATTTTTCGTTTTTCATAAATCAATTGATCCCTTACTTGTGCAATACAAAGATGCAAATTACTACTTCCGGCTTATGAAACTTACAGTAGAGAAAGTTGGGATTGAAAAAGTTGTGCAAGTAGTGACAAATAATGAGTCTGCTATGAAGGCTAGCGGAAAGAAGTTGATGGATCACTTTAAACATTTGTACTAGACAACTTTAAGTGCTCATTGCATTGATATGATTTTGGAGGACTTGAAAAAACAAAAAAAATTCAAGCAAGTTATGAATTACACAAAGACTATCACCCAATTCATTTATAATCACAATTAAGTTTATAATTATATGAAAAAAATTCATAAATGGAAGAGAGCTTTTGCAGCCTAGCATTATTAGATTTGCCACAAATTTTATTGTTTTGGAGAGCATTATTCGACATCGAAATGCATTACGAAATATATTTGAATCTGATGTATGGATGGCAATAAAATTTGGCAAAGCTTCTAGGAGGCCTACTTTTGAAGTTCAACAACTTGTGCTTGGATTGGGAAATGAGAGTAGGTTATTTAGAGATAGAGCAAATATAGTCATAAAATTTCAGGAGCCCTTGTTGAAAGTTCTAAGATTGGTGGATGGTGATGAAAAACCAACAATGAGTTTCATATATGAGGCAATAGAGCGAACAAAATTGGCAATTAAGGAGAACTCATCATCAAGCCAATTAAGTTGACTACTCAAATGAAGCAACTAGTTCTTCAAGTAATTATGCATATACTTCTAATTATACACCCTATGTTCTATCTTCATCATATGGTTTGAATTATGTTACTCCTGAGAACTCATCATCAAGACAACATTTGTTTTTAGGTCAAGGTGAGCAGCTCGATCCAGTGAGTTCTTTCTTTTACTACCCATCACTACGGTACAATAAGCACTCAGAAGCATATAAAGATCAAAATTCTCAAAATCAAGATGGAAATAATACTTTAGATCCTCCTAAACATTCCTTTTGGTATTAATAAGATAATAATTATATCATAAACTTTCAGTACATGAAATATTTGATATTGTGTCAAACTTTTTAAAGACAAAATTGATTTTGTCACTCAAATCACTCATATTGTGATAAAAATATTTGATATTAGCACATGATATTTCATTGATGTAAAAATATAATGCAAGTAATTGATGTATTAAAAATATATAATAAAAATAATATGTATTTTAATTATATTTTTATTAATACTTTTAATTATGAATAATTAAATTATCAATGAATCTATTTGTGATAAATATGAATAATTTGATATTATAATTTATTGTGATAAAAATAATTTTCTCACATCAATACAAAAGTAATATGGTAACAAATAATTAGTGGTGGTATTACATGATTACGCTAAGATCTTTATGTTTTATTATATTATATTAAAAGATTTATGTGTTTTTAAAATTATATTAAAATGTTCATATATTTTAATTTCATTAAAATTTAAATCTTTCCATTAAAAATCTATTAAATCAATAAAATAAAAATATATAATCTCTTATTTTCATTTTAATTTTCACTCAAATAATTATATTTTAATTTCACTTTCACCCCCACTAAAATTTACATATTCAATAAAGACCACTAGAAGACCACCCCACCACCACCTGATTTCATAAACAATACCCTCCAATTGCAAATGCTTTTTCTATATATCCTCATTCTCTTCTTCCAACAACAATTGACACTCAGTTTGTATTGATCATGTATAAAACAACAACGTAAGTATTAGAAAAGAGAGAGTAAAAAACCATGTTTAGGAACGAGTACGATACTGATGTCTCCACATAGAGCCTCGCCGGTCGGCTATTCCAGGTAGAATATGCGATGGAAGCTGTGAAGCAAGGTTCGATGGCAGTTGGACTCCGATCTAAGACTCATGTGGTTCTCACGTGTCTCAACAAGGCCGAATCTGAGTTCTCCTCCCACCAGAAAAAGATCTTCAAGGTCGATGACCATATTGGTGTCATTATCGCTGACCTCACCGCCGATGGTTGCGTTCTCTCACTGTATATGATTTCTGAATGCATTACTATAGTTTCACTTGCGAGTCCCCACTTCCTGTTGGTTGTCTTGTTGTTCAACTCGTAGATAAGGCTCAGGTGAACCATTACAAACGAAGGACCCACAATAACTTCTTCTAGTACATAATGCGCTGCATATTGGTTTGGGAACAGTTTCGCCATTACAGCTTACGAGGTTGGCCAATGCTTAGATTTTTAATTTGCCTTTTAATTTGGATAAAACTTTCGAGGTATTGATTACTTAAATTTTTCAGATCTTGGGATTTTAGGGGTTATGATTTTAAAATAATTGTATACATATTTTAAACTAGATCCTTGTCGACAACTCGCTTCGCCGGAGACAGTCAAACCCACTTCTAGGTTTGAAATTCGTTGCTCTATTCCGTTTGAATTCGTTGAATTTGGTTTCTGGGTATGGAATTGAACCCACTTCAATTGCAAAATAAAAGGATAATCCAAAATACAATGTACAAAAGAAAATGTGATTGATTTGGTTTCCTGGTTTTTGAATGTTGCTTTGTGGATGAATCTGCGAATGTGAATATGGTAGTAATCCTGTTGTTTCTGACAATGAGCTTGTTGAGAGTTTTTATTTGCTAAAAATAGAGTTTGAGTTCCGATGTAAAATTTGGGTTTTAATCCAATTCTAAGTAAGAGAAAGTGGGTGTTGATTATATGCTTGATCTAAAAATTAGAAATTATATATACAAATGGTCAGTTTGTGAATTTGCTGTGATTTATGAAATTTTTCTTGAATTTTAGAGTTTAGTTGAATTGGTTGTAGGAATAAGAACTAGAATATTTTGAGTATTAAAATAAATATTTTAATTAAAATTTAATTTTTTGAGATGTGATTGGCAAAAAAAAAATGAAAAAAATGAACTTATAATTTAATAAAATTAAAATATAAAATTTTTTTAGTGTAATTATGTTATAGTAATTATCTCTTCATAAAATTACATTTATAATAAATATATTTTAATTACTGTTAAAATTTTATTATAAAATAAAATTATATACAAAATCAGTCTTTATTTATAAAGTATTATTTTTATTAATTAATTATAATCCTTAAATTTAGTAATTTCTATCAAAAAAAAAATTCATTTTGTAATTTTTTCAAAAAAATTGTACAGCTTTTAAATATTACCGTTATGTTATAGCCATAACAATCTTATTACCATTACAAGCGATCACAAAACTAACCACGACCACGATTTAAATCCATGGATTGAGTGCAGCAGAATATTCATATTTCAAAATTAGGAGATGAAAGGAGATTTAAGAACATAGTAAATTAATAGAAAAAGTTGAAATTGAAATAGGTTCTGGCGCTATAGTACAAAAATGGAACTGCATCTCTGAATCCTAAAAAATATACCCAGAACGCTTTAGTTCTTCATTGTTGATTCTTCGATGAGGTTGTTAGTGGTGGATTAAGAGAAGAATCGGTGTTGGTGGATTCTTATGAGAAGAAATCAAGTTATGCTTTTAATTATTTTTGACGTTATTAAATGTTGTTGTTTTTTTTTTAACTTTAAAATAATTTATGCTTTAAATTATTATTTTTTTTTTCATTTTTCAATCAACATCTTGAATCCGAATCATGAGCCCCAATCCCCTTTACGCATGTTAAAAACTCGTGCAAATGCTACAACCGTTTGTTCCGTCAAAAGAAGCCCATGTTGAAAAATAAAAATCTGAAGACTTATTCAACAAAAATAAAACTATAAGGGGCTTAATAGCAAAAAAAAGTTGAGATTTTAGGAGCTTGAAAAAGTATTTTGCCTAACTACTAACTTGCTGAAGATAAGACTGTAGCTTTAACTTTTCGACGTGGTTTATTCAACTCTAACTTAATTTTATTTTAATTTTAAAATTAATTAGAATCGACTATATAAATTATTTATTTTCACTCTAATTAATTTTAAATAATATCTTCTAATAATTATAATATATCAAGATTTTAGATAAAATCTTCTAATAATTGTAATATCTCGAAATTATATTGCATTTATTTCCTCCAAAATAATTTAAGTCTACCCTTTCATTTCTTCCTATTATCACAATGTTCTCAATCTTCCTAACTGAAACCTTCATAGATCTCCGTGTCACATATTCAAACTATCTGAATTTTCATTCTCTCATGGTGACTCCCATCCATTTTATCTTTGATACTTTCATTACAGATTTTATCCATTCCACATATTCATTGATGAGGCTTGACAGTGAGAAACCATATACCCTGTCAAATAAATATAATACCAACCATCCAAACAAAACCTGTAGATTGCAACTTGCAACTATAATGTCGATAACAAACTGAACTTAATTTCACTGAGGTATGCAACGAACTACTTTATGCATCCAGGTTCTTGACTTCATGAATTTTGTACTCGCTCCTCAGAAATATAAAATGCAATCAACATCACATAATAAAACTGAAAAAGAATGCAAAATAAACTTCTAACATGCTAAAACACAGTATTACGAAAATTTCAAGTTGCTATTTGATTTGTAAATGAATGAAATTATAGGGTTACGCAACAAACCGGACCCCATATTCCACTGTACAAATACGCTTGCTCTTAATGAGAGGAATAATATTAGAGAAAAATTAGAAGCTAGAGAGATATGAACAATACATACATATTATAGATATCTGGCAATGAATTATAATCACTCTCAAAAAGCCTTTACCCACACAGATCATTAGTACTAAAGGAGCTACGCCATTCTTAGGCCTTTACTTCCCACTCCCCGCTCCCCTAAGGATTTAAAATGTAGTTGATCAACTACCAGTAGACTAGTTTTTCTAATAGTGCAATTGACACAGTTGACTTGGTCACTAAAATTAATCTTTTAGACATCTTCCAAAACTTTGAATTCATAAGTTTAAGACAAGAAAACTGAGATGTAATCATCAAATCTCGCAATTATGAGATTGTGAATTTCTTTTAAAATAAAAAAGAAATGAGAAGGCCATCCTAGTACAATAATTTGAAATTAACATTTGATAGCCCCTATCCCCAACCCTTTTTTCTTACTTTTAGGGGACTAGAATAATAATAATATAAAAATCATAGACCCTACTAAATATACATAATATTGACCATCCATATAAAGCCGATAACAGACTTTAATTTCTGTAAGGAGTGCAAAGCAATACTTTTGGCATCAAGGTTCTCAGCTTTAGAGGTCAAAAACCTAACGATGACTTTTTTTTTCTCTCTCTCCCTAACATGGCATTTCCACTTAACAAAAGCAGGTTCCTCGTCTGATATTTATTTCTCTCAAAAACAACAGTGGTAAGATGTCTTTCTATAACTTTTAAACCCCAAAAATGGGTATAAGATGCAGCTTACAATCCATAACAAAAATGATAAGAATATAACTCAAATTATTGTAAGCAAATTCATGGTATTAGAAAAATTCCAAGTTGCTATTTGATTCATAAACAAATGAAACATGTTGAGTGAAGCAGCAAGCCAGACCTCTTAATCCACAGGCAAATTCACTTGCTCTCAACGTCATATAGATCTGTTCTGTATATATTTATTAAGGAAAACAACAATACTGAAAAGAAAATTAAAAAAAATATATTTAATAGCATTTTAGATGCGCAAATTACAATTTCACAACATTCCAAACATCGAAGTGCATGCTATTAGCTTATGCTTGACTGACATCTCATTCATGTAGGACACTTTATGCAAGCTCCCAGACAGTAAATTACAAATTTCTAAACAATAAAATTTTTTAAGGTTCAGCCTGCAACGACAGAAGTCTCAAGCAATAGGGACACACTTTACAACATAAGACTCTGAGCGAACTTGATGGTGCAAGCAAAAAGGAAACTTAAGGAGAAATTCCACTTCCAGTAACAAATACCCAAAGAAATCATCTATCTGATTGTACTTTTAACAGAAATGCAGTTGCTTAAAAAGAATTTATGGAAGTAGTACTTATTGTTCAGTATCAAATTAATAAAGGGAATTTTTCAATTTAAAACATGAAATAAATCAACCCCAAAATCAGACTTGCTTCCTCTTTATAAACTTTGCATGAAAACCCATAAAGATATCCAAATTATCAAGATTTAACTTTTTCCCAACTCATAAGTTACAACTAGTCATCAATTATGTCTACTCTAATATTAACCTAAGTCGTGGCAAATAGTTGTTCAGCAACTTACAACTCCTATCCCATCTGCAGCATACAACATGCTGAACCAAGCTAAAGAAATGTTCATTTCATTCCCATAAATTCAATTTTAGGAAATTCAGTATAACTAAACTAAATTCTATCATTTATAAATGAATTCAATCCAACAAATTCACTGAAACCAAACAGGGGTAGATCAAATATTCCCCAGAAAAAAAAAATCCCATCTATCTAACTCTTCTCTCTATATCCATTAGTTAATACCGTAAGTGAAGGCACTATAGTTTCCAATTTCTCGCATTAATTTTATGCAGGGCAGAAAGTATTCTATCATTTCATAAAAAATATACATACACGTAACCGGCAGAGGGAATATCACAAGCAGCACAATTCAAAAAAGGTCTACATCAAATAAATGGAATAATAATCTATAATTTTCAATTTCATATACCAAAATAAGCAGATTGATAGTGATATTATTGCTCATCCATTCACAATATAGTCAATTAATAAACACAAAAAAGTTAGAATCATATTGTATTATTAAAGAATCGAATTTTCGTTAAGTTGAGAAAAAGGATACACCAAGTAAAAGCCATGGGCAAAAGCACCAGCCAAAACAGCCGTAAACAAACGATCTCTTAAAACTGGATTTCTACGCAGCGAGATTCGAACTGAAAAAAATAAAATAAAATAAATATCTACAAATGTTAAAATACCGAATGGCCGAAAAGAAATCAGAAAATACATAAAAAATAAGAATAATAAAGCTTACTAAGAGGGAGAATCGGAGCATAGACGAGAGGGATCAAAAACTTGATAGGAGGTCCATTGCTTTGCTTTCTAACAGCAGCCTCCCTTAAAAGATAATCATGGGTGAGATGAATTAAGCAACAAGAATGAATATATATATATATATATATATATATATATATATATAGGTGTGTACCAAAACTCACCGGACAGAGGGATCGGACGATGACGCCATACGGATATTGACGGGCAGAGGATCTCTACACAAATTTGCTAATTGGGTTGGACTAGTCTCTCGTTTGGGGTTAGGGACGGCGTTTGGGCAGTTTGGTTTTGTGAAAGGCGGAAATTAAAGGCCCGTTTGCCAGTTAGATTAGGTTTATACTAACCAAGAGCAGAACTAGCTCACGCCAGAATTGCAAAGGGCTTGCCAAATTAGCCTGCAATATGTTTAATAAATATATATATATATATATATATATATATAGGTCAGTTTCGTCTGTATATATATAATATTATATTCATTTCTCACAAGAGCCTCAATAATAAAAATTAGCCCCAAATTAAATTAGGCCCATGTAGTTTTGATCTTTATATTATTAATTACCCAATATCTTAAATAAGCCCATAAACTTTTTTTAATTAAATTAAAAAAAAATGGACAAACTTACAGATGATGCATATGATCAGATTTTGGTGAGAAATTGCACTTCTATTAGACTTTTTGGGTGATCACTAAAATTTTATAAAGAAGGTAAAACAAATAATATAAATAGAAGAAAGAGAACCCCGAAGAAAAGAGAATAATACACAGAATCAAAATGTACATGTATTCTTTTGTTGCTAAACTATGCCTTTTTTAACTTTTTATCTTTCAGGAGATTGAATTTCTCTATTTTTTTAGGGTCTTTCTAGTATGTTCTACAGTAGCTGATGGAATCTGAAGTCCAATGTCATGGTTTTCTATAAATGTCATCTTAGTGAATTTGCTCAACTTTTTGCATCCACTGCTCCATGTTGATGTATGTTTCTTAGTTGTTATCTTATCAAACAGTCTTTGCAAATTCTCCATGTCGTTTTGGAGCTCAAGATACTTAGTATTAACACTTTCAAGTTCAAACTTGAGTGTGTTAATATCTTTCTTTGAAGCTGTGCGGTCCATCATTCTTGAAATGATTGCACCACTATTCTAAGTGGTAGTCTCTGAAGTAATCTCATTTATTCAAAGAGAGAGAATCCTTTGGAATAATAAAAAGAATTAATAATAATGAGCATTTTGATTAAGAAAGATATGGGTTATTCAAAATTGATAAAAGATAAAAGAAAAAATTAATGAACAAAAAGCTTTAGGAATAAGTTGGACTTTGACGTATATAAAGGAATGATATTAAAAAAGAAAAATTAATGGATAAAATTCAGAGTATAATCAAAGCTTGGAACCAACTCACAGTTGATCCAGATTTCAACACATTATATATATATAATACCCCTCACTTTCAATATAATTTTCACTCAATGCCATTACTCTCTACCAAATCATAGCTACCAAATAAACAAGAGAAAAAGATCTACCAAATTAGTCATGGAATATGATATATTCAAATAAAAGAAAATATATATATATAATTCAAAAAATAAATAAAAAAATCGACATGATCATAGAACCAAAAAATAAATAAAAATTTATGATATATAGAAAATATTAGAATCAGAATTACAGTAGGAATGCAGATAATTCCTCAAGGTAGAAGCTTTCGTCTAAACCTATCATATTGTATTAGAACATAGAATTTCGTAAATATCAGAGTTAATTTTTCACCACTCTTTTAATTAAGAATTAGATATATCATTCCACAAGTCCAGGTTTTAGGAGCATGAATCATAAACTTCGAAAAAAATGGGAAGAGCTTTGAACAAAACTGATGATTGTCTCATTCCACAACATGAACAAAACCAAATACAAAAAAATCTATTCTTTTTCATTTTTCTTCCTTCTTTCGCTGCTACTTCATATTTTAATAAAAGAAATAACTTGCCTATACATCACCTAGAAAGAAAATTTTCTTACATGATAATGCCTTAGCTAGAAAAGGGCCAGAATCAGACCCTTGCAAAGGTCACACAAAACTGTACACGGGAGGAATGCTTGAGGACCTTGGGAAGGCAATAGTTGTTTCCATGGTTATTTCTTTTTTAGTCCCTAGATGTTCCTTGTCCAAAAATTTCTTCAATGATGTTGCATGTCGGTAGAAGATCAACACCTTTTATTGGAATAGAATAACGAGCATCACAAAGATCTAACAAGTACACATGATCCAACACATCATTGTATTCATCCCCATTGTTAGGCAAGCATTCTTTGTTGGCACTCTTAACTTTGCTTACTTGCAAATTAGCTAAAACACCTACCAATTTCCTATGTCATTTTCGAAT
This sequence comes from Aleurites moluccanus, assembly GCA_948193065.1. Classification (NCBI taxonomy): domain Eukaryota; kingdom Viridiplantae; phylum Streptophyta; class Magnoliopsida; order Malpighiales; family Euphorbiaceae; genus Aleurites; species Aleurites moluccanus. Next base: position 22,042 of record CANXYC011083652.1, on the reverse strand, counting down.
ATATATATATATATATATTTGTGTAGAAATTTTAAATTTTATTTGGCTAAATTAATTTATTCGGCAATAAGTATAATTTTTTACTTATTTTGATTATTTTGGAATAATGATAATGACAGTAAATGAGAATGGGAAATATTAGTGTATAATACTGATTGATAGGATTGAGTTTCTAAAGTTGTAAAAAAATATTCTAAGTACTGGAAGTTAGGAATCTACTTGTCTGTAGCGAATTTTCGTGATTTTGGTTAAGTGTTTTCAGCCGGCATTAGTGAGCTGGCATTGCAGAGCTGGTTCTGCGAGGAGGCCTTGCCGAGTTGGCCTCGCGAAGGAGAAGTGCGAGCTGGTAGTGAGAACAGGAGAATACGAGGTGAGAGGGTGAAGAGGGAAGTGCGAGCCTGCATTTGCGAAGAGACAATGGCGAGCTGACATTGCGAAGAGAAAATGCGAAGAGGAAATTGCGAAGAGGAAATGACGAAGAGGAAATGCGAAGAGGCAATGGCGAAGAGGGAATGGCGAAGAGGAAATGCGAAGAGGAAATGCGAAGAGGCAATGGCGAAGAGGGAATGGCGAAGAGGAAATGCGAATAAGAGCAGAGCGCAAAAAGCAAAGCGCGAAGAGAAAAGTGCGAAGAGGCATATGCAAGCCGGCATAGGCGAGCTGGCTTATGCGAAATGGAATGACGAGCCGGCAATGCGAGGAAGTATTGGTGAGCTGGGATTGGCGAGCTAGCGAACTCGCGAGCTAGAATATCGGATTTGAAATAGCGGAGCGGGATTCAATTAATTCCGTTGTTGAGGCAGTAGCCTATATTAAAGAGGCAGTAACTTATTATAAAGGGGCAGTAACTGAGGAAATTAAAAATACTTAAATCTTTTATTTCTTTTCCTGCTTCTGTGACCTGCGTATTCGTCTTTTTCTCCCAAAGGAAGCTGAATACTGTTCTTCTTCTTCTTCATCGTTTTAGAGATTTCTCCATCAATATTCTGGAGAAAAATCTGTGGAAAATTATATAGAAAATTTGTGGCTATTCCTGTCCGTTTAAATAGTGGAAAGAGCTGGAATTTCAAAGTGGCAGTAGGGAACAAATTCTGCCATTGAAGCTCATTTGAGGTAAGTGATTATTTGTTGGATTTTATTAATCTAATAGATATTATTAAGGTTAGAATAAATGGGTTTAGTGTTATTTTACATAGATTAACACTAAATAATTGAAATTCCTAAACTTTAGGGTTTTATTGAAACTTTGAAATATGATAAGGTGAATTAGTGATGAGATTCATAAATTGATGATAGAAATAGTTAATTGAGTATAAGAGAACAATTAATTGATGACCAAATTGATGTGAATTTGTAGATTTGGAAAACTGAATTCTCAAAGTAGCCAAATTGAGGACTTTGGAGAAATTGGTGAATTTGGATAAATTTATTTACTATTGGAAAATTGAGGTGAGTTTTACATGCATCATCTATCTTATTGAATTCACTTAATCAATTATTGTGCACCATTTGGGAAAAATCCCAAAGGGTCCGAACCATGTATTTATACTACCTTTGGATTTATTTTAAATTGTATCTATAAATCTTGCTAAATCAATCTATATACTATTATTAAAACCTTGATTTATTGATACCTACATTTGAATACCGAACCTTATTTCTTTGTCATATGAATTGCCCTTATTACCAAATTTTGAATTTGTATTGGATATTGCACATGGCATGGCCATTATTGATATTGATTATTGATATGATTAATATCGAACCGATTGATTGATTGATTGAATCCGGATGCCATTATTATTTATGGTATCCCTTTGTTGTTGACCTTGATATGGTCGTGACAGAACTTTCGATTCGACAGGGAAGCGGGGAAATACTGTCGACCTTGTGTACATTGTATATCTGTACCCTAGCTAGGAGGGGGATTATGGTCCTGGCCATAAGGTCTGATCCACCTTATGTTATATGCCCTGTTATGGATAATCTGGGACCTACATGGTCTAACGCGCTGACTGATTGGAGACTGTATGATTTCTTTTCATGCAGTCCATATGATATTTGTCTCTCCATATATACTACTGAACTATATGATGTTACTGTTTTTGCTGTACCTTGATATTTATTCGGCACCCTGTTAATATTGATTGACACCTATGTTATTGACACCTGTTATTTATTGGGATGCATGTGAATTCACTGAGTATCATCTATACTCACCCTTTAATTATTTCCCCTTTCAGGAGAGGATTAGAGCTGCAGAATCCAGACTTCTACTTCTCTGGGAATTCTGCCATTGATTACAGATGTATTCACAGTTACTCTATTTTGGATAATGTTTACTTTTGGTGTTCATAATCTAGCTGCTCCATAGGTATGTACTGGTTAGCTAGGAAATGAACATATAACCAATGATGGTTTTGTTAAATGGATGATAATATAATTAATGTGATGTTATAAGAATTGATATTTATGTTGTTACCAGAATGTATGACAGGATAACAGTTGATTGATAATTATGGTTATGGTTTGCATAATATATTGAGTGGATAGATTGTTATGATTGATATGGGTTCTACGGGTGCCGGTCGCCATTGGCATTTCCCGTGCTCTAGGACTGTCGTGACTCGGGAAACTGGGTCGTGACATTAGCCCCAGTGTCAACAGGATCACGAGAGTCAATCTTATCAGCTTAGAACTCAAATGACATGCATGAGTCATCTTGAATAGTGATGAAATCCTCCTCAGCATTCCCTAAATTATGATCAACATGCTTAGCAACAGCATTGAACCTGCTACTATCAAATGACTTCATATCATGCGCTTCTAAAACATAATCTATACCAAAATCTTCTCCAGTAACATCTTCACTACTGTCTCCTAGATCCTCATCACCACCACAATTGTCACCATCGTCATCATCGTTGTCTTTATTATCTTCAATGAAAATATCTTCTCTATGATCTATGTGATCATACTGATCAAGAGACTCAATGTCAGAGTCATCATCTTAATCTGAAACTTGAACATTGAAGCATCCCCTTTCGATTCCATTCAACTCATCATCATCACTATCTATGTCAAGTAAGTTGGATATGTTCTACGTAGCCCACCTCCGAAGTATAAAGACATTGAAGTAATAACTAATAATTTCTTTTGTGGATCGACTAGCAAACACTTGTGACAAGTGCTTCAAAAAATTGTAGCCCAATGATGGAGGATTGGAATCCACAACTGCATGAAACACTCGTTGCTCTTCCCAACTCCATTTACATGATACCTCCTCTCCTATGTCACAAAATCCCAAACTCACAAATTTTTCATGCCTAAGAGATTTTTTGAGCTTTTCCCGGGCTTCCATTATATGTTGTCGCACACATCTAACAAAGCCTTTATCTAGGCAGTGGCAATCCATTTTCTGGTTTTATGATCATGTTGATTTTTTTATTTATTTTTTGAATTATATATATATATTCTTTTATCTGAATATATCAAATATTTCATGACTAATTTGGTGGATCTTTTTCTCTTGGTTTTTGGTAGTTATGGTGAGGTAGAGAGTAATGGCATTGAGTGAAAATTAGATTGAAAGTGAGGGGTATTTTTAACTTTTTACATAAATTTAACAAATTTTCTAACAAAATAATCTCAAATTTTAACGGAGTCAAAATGTAGGGTCTTTTTAATATAATTGTAAAAATATAGAAACTTTTTAGTATAATTGGTCAAAATGCAGAGATTTCAAAGTAATTAACCCATATATATATATATATATATATATATATATATATACATATTTTAAATTATTCTTAATATTTTAAAGAATTAATCTATAAATTATTTTATAGATAAAAATAAAATAAACAAAAATTATACTCAATATCTTAAATTATAATTTTTGACAATTAATTATAAGATTTTTTTGAAAAATTTAAATTCAAACTTGTGATGTTACAATTTTAACATACATAAACTATAAATATACAAAACATATGAATTAATTAAAAAATAATAAAAAATATTATATATATTAATTTATATAAATTTTAATTAAAATTTTAAAAATAGAATAAGATGGAAAATACATTAATAAAACGATTTTATATAAAAAAAAATTTTTAAAAAAAGTTAACGTGGCCGCAAATTTTTGAAACGAGTCCAAATTTGAACTAAAAAGAAGAGAGAAAAAAACAATGGGCCAACTGCGCGTTGATAGTAAGCTAAAAAGTGATCGGACGGTGAAGTTATTAGTACTGAAATCCAAAGGCGGAAGAGAGTTGCGTCAACTTAAAGCCAGGCTGCAACCTCAAGCTATATCTCCATATAGAACCCTCTCTCCTTCTCTCCATCCGTATTGTCTCGCTCACGTCTACACAAAAATATCTCAGTTTCACACACTCTGAAAGACTGTAATCAATGGTACAATCCTACTTCTCATTTTCACCTTCCTTGGTGGTAGGGTTTCTTTTTTCTCTTCCAGGTATCGATCTCGTTTTCTGATTTTGTTTCGCATTTTGTAGGCTTTACCAAATCAACAAACTGTTGATTACCCGAGCTTCAAGCTCGTGATTGTTGGCGATGGAGGCACTGGTAATTTTTCATATTCTTCCATTTTTGTTTTCTTTGAATTTTTTTTTACTATGGAATTGTTGTTTTGGACTTGTTAGTTGCTCTCGTTTTCTCCATGTACTGAACTAGTTTCATGCTTTTTTTTTTTTGTAATTGTAAGTGGTTTATGTGTTGATTAAAATGTTATTTGGCAGGATATTTGTCTTGGTGTAAATGTGATGTTTTATTTTGAAATTTTTATCATATATTTTGATATTTTTTATGCGGTTGTGTGCAAGATATTTGGGATGAGCTCAATGTTTTGAGATTGTTGCAGGAAAGACAACATTTGTGAAGAGGCATTTGACTGGAGAGTTTGAGAAGAAATATGAACGTGAGTGTTTAAGAAAATCAAAACAAAGTTTCGTTTTATCCTTTTTTTTTAAAAAAAATTGGTGCTTGATTTTTCCTTGTTTTCTTTGCATTGTGTAGCAACTATTGGTGTGGAAGTTCATCCATTGGATTTCTTTACAAACTGTGGACAAATTCGATTCTATTGCTGGGATACAGCTGGGCAGGAGAAATTTGGTGGTCTCAGAGATGGTTACTAGTAAGTGAACTATGATTGTTGCTTATTTATTTATTGTTTTGCTTGGGGGGGATAATGAATGTTAAGGGTTGGGCTTGTCTATTATTGTATCATTATGGATTCACATCCCAAATGAAATGTGAGAAGACCACAAGCTTCTGCTGCATCGGTGATGCGTGTTTTAACTTTTTACAATGTTTTGCTATCTAAGTGTTTGAATTTGAATCATTGTGTCTGTATTAGTTTGCTTTGCATAATGAACATAGTTAAAATCTACTATTAGAATAACACATGTTAGAATTGATTTCTTACTCAGTTTGTTAGCAGTGGAGTATTATTCCTAATCATTTTATGGACCTGTCTGATTGGTTGGGTGTTGTGGTATGCACATATTCTGATTTGAGGATTGTAAATTTCTCTTATTTAATGTGATAACTGCTTACTAGGTGGTTTTAAAACTCAGTTTTTATTTGCAATTTGCAGCATCCATGGGCAATGTGCCATCATTATGTTTGATGTTACAGCTCGTTTGACTTACAAGAATGTTCCTACATGGCACCGTGATCTCTGCAGGTATGTTAATCATGAAGGGAAATGCCTATTTCCAGTGTTGATAACATGATCCGAGCAGTGAATAGCTGGACCAACATATATAATCAATTCTTTCTTCTTTTCTTTATTTATTTTAAGTTTTTAGAGGAGGGGAGGGGGAGAAAAACTGTTCTCATGTTGTAATGTTTATTTTTGATATTGACTTGCTTTTTACGTGTTCTCTAATTGTCACATTCTTCTAATTCTATCATCTCAGAGTGTGCGAGAATATACCCATTGTTCTTTGTGGGAACAAGGTTGATGTCAAGAACAGGCAAGTTAAGGCCAAGCAGGTTACTTTTCACAGGAAGAAGAATCTGCAGTACTATGAAATATCTGCCAAGAGCAACTATAATTTTGAGAAACCATTCTTGTACCTGGCTCGCAAGCTTGCTGGGTAAGAAGATGATAACATGTTGTTATCTTTTATGATTGGCATTCAAGGGCTTAGGATGATACTTATCCATTGATTATTGCTTTTGGGATGTCAGGGACCCTAATCTTCACTTTGTTGCAACTCCTGCTCTTGCACCTCCTGAAGTACAAATTGATTTGGATGCACAGCGACGGTAAGAACATTTTCTTTATGCACTCACTGGTTCATTATTTAGAACTACTTGTGCTATGGTTTCAATGGTATCCAAATTCCAACTGTTTGAAAACAATGTATTTCTTCCTTATTCATGCATATTCATCCGTATCAATTCAGAAACTGAGATACATGCCCCATACTTATTCTTTTCATTGCCTTGGCTGATTGTGGCTTCTTGTATTTTTCTGCAGGCATGAAGATGAGCTTGATCAGGCAGCTAGGCAGCCTCTCCCTGATGATGATGATGACGCATTCGAATAGAGGACTTGACCACCTGAGTGGTCATCTTTTTGTGGTTCTGTGTCCATTTAACTGTGCTATGCTGTCATTTTGAGAAAATTTTCATGGTAGGCTGTGGTTGTTAGGATAGGAATCAAGGTATTGAAAACCATAAACCATAAGCTTTAGTTTATATGGCTATTTTAGTTGTTTGGGTTTGTTCTTGTCTATGGTAGGATTACTGTTGTTTGGGATGCAATACTGGTATGGTAGATGTAATATCAGTTACAAAGTTTCTGTGAATTTTTTGAGAGGGAAATTGGAGCATATATTCTATTCTAGATGTACCCATGCTCGTACATTTGATGTATCTAGTCTCATTCTGATGTACCGTGTATTTTTCTGAATTAATTACGACATGTTTTAACTTTGTGAAATTGGCTGGATGAAAGATGACGCTCGGGCACAGGGGTGGGTAATGCTTTATTCATACCTAAGATCTAAATGTTGCTATTTTTACTGGGTGATGTGAATGTGACTCGCAATAGTAAAGCAGTTACCAGAGGAGAAATTGCATGTTCAATGGTTATGAACTGAATGAGATGTCTTTGATTACAGCGAAACACTGATATGACAATTTACAAATTGATGAAAAGATTCGTCAAGTGGATATCTCATCCACATGCAAAGTGGAGAAATTGGATCTGGACTTGGGACTTGATGTAACCATTCGTCTTTGGAATAAAGCAAATTATGATAATCTTATACATGATTTTGGGAGCAACTTTTAAAAACTTTTTACTTGCTAAGCTTAAAGCTTCAATGGTTAATAAGAAGGAAATTCACTACTCCAATAATTCAACAGTCCCCAAAAAAAGAAACGAAAGGGAGAAAGATGGAAGATTATTTAAGAAATTTAATAAATCAATAGCTGGTATATGTTAAATAATTATGATGGAAATAGCTGTATCCATCCAATTTTTGCCCCTTTATTAGCACATTTTCTGCAAAAATAGGCTAAGGGGATCTGTTATTGGGCCCTGTGGCGGCTAGCTTAGCGAGTCTCCTCCCTTATAATTCTAGCACAGAAAATGCGTAAAATCGGTGCTTGTGGGGATTGGGATAATGGGTCACTAGAAATGGCCGAAGTTGACTTATGCACTGAGCCCAAGTCTGAGGCCTTTTGACAAAAAATCTAACAATGACGAACTCTCACTCAAATCACTAATTATAATTAAGAGAAAAATACTAGTTAAACTGTTTTGTAGTGGACAAGAAAACAGATAGAACATTTTTTAAGAGGAGTATTATTGGTACAATTACTGACAAGATTATAGGATTGGAGTATTTGGTTAGTAAGACTTAAAATTTAATTTTTCTTTTGGACAAAATCACATGTGAATGAATTGCACATAAGTATATATAAAAAAAAAAAAAAAAGAAAGAAAAAAACACAAGCCACTTGCCAGTGTTTTCGGAAGGGGAATGCGCCCCTGGTCCAGGTGGTGGTGAGTTTAGCTAGACCATCATCATCTTCTTCTTCTTCTTCTTGTTTGGGTGGTCATAGTGACAAAAGAATTGTCCCTATCGATGTCGGTTCGAAGCACAGCCAATAGGAAAAATATGGCAGTGAGTGTGGGCAATGTGGACACTGTTGATCACCATCAGGCATCCACATCATTCCAACCAAGAGTGGGGTATTTCAAAGCTGGTCTTAGCCCTTGCCAGCATGTCTACACAATGTGGGGTGACTTCTAAAGGACAGTGTCCAAATTTTCAGCGGCTAATTACCCTAATAAGGACCCATACAAAGGAAAGGTAATTTAATCTTGAGAGCCAACACTGGCTGAATTTCTTTGTCGGTGGGTGGTCGGTCTTCTTTGTTTGGGCTAATACTCACTCTCTTCCCAAACTTCTCTTTTCTTTTCATTAGTCACCTTCTATTCCTCCTCTTATCTTCATTACATGCTGTCTGTCTTGTTTTTTCTGAAATTGCATCTCTCTCTCTCTTTCAATTTGCTTCTTCAGTAGTACTGTAATCATTTTTATAATTCATAAAATTGGAAGTTCGAATTAAATACGAGCACTAATTAAAGATGGCGACTTATCATCACATGGCCCATCATGTGAAGATACGAAATTCATTCTCATACATGTATTAATAAATAAATAAATACATAACATTACATAATATATTTATAATAAGAGTATAGTTCTTTTTTTTTTTTTTTTGAAATTATATTTATCATGTTCTGAACTGATGGGTAGGGTAAGGTGGCATGATGAGAGAAAAACCATGTAGGTCTGGATTCATGTAAACTTGGAACAGGACAGGTTATGTAATAGGAGCATGTGCTTACGCATAATCGGGACAGGCATATATTAGTAGGATAGGAAGCAACTGTCATTGTCTATTCCATATTGTTTTGTATTAGTTAAGATCCAAACATCAGAATTGGAGAAACCTGAATTTATTGCTACCCACGACACTTACTTGCATTTCCTCCTCTTCTTCTCCTTTTTTTTTAATCATCTAGTGTTTGGTAAAACTTTTTAATATAGTTTTTAATTTTTTGATTTTCAAAAATTACATTAAATTATTTTTTTTTTTTATGACAATTGTTAAGTAGTTAAATAGATGCTGTTTAAATTTTTTTTTTTTAAAATCTAAAATTAGAATTTTTTCGAAAAAATTTATACATATTTAAGTACAAAAACTAAAATAATCTATAAAAAAAAAATATTTAAATAAAAAGATAAATATTAAATTTTATTTTTATTGGTTATTAAACATATTAACAGCTAAAGCTAATCTCTAATAATAATTTTACCAAATACTTATCAATAAATTATTAGGTTACAACCACCAATTATTAGCTATTAACCACTTGCTACCAGCTGTTATGAACAGTTAAACTGAACAGAATATATTAATCTTTTTTTACAATTAAATGTTCAATTTGATTAAATATGAGTAAAAGGTAATCAATTCATTAGTTAGCATGAAATCCAACTAATATGAGATTCAGCAAGAAAAGATTTACAAAGGGATAAAACTTTTTCACTGTCTATTTTTTTAATTCACAATACTCGAATTCAAAACTTTATTTAAGAGAAACGAGTTACTTACTGCTCGAACCAATAAGTGTTGATTCTATCCATCCCTTTTTACAATACAGTCAATTTATATTAACAGTGATTTGTATTAATAGATAGTTTATGACAATTATTTCAATTTATAATTTTAATCATTGAAATATAACGTTCATTAATATTATGAATCTACTACTTTCAAATCAATATTAGAGAATATTTACGTAGCCCTTTCATTTCTATCATTGTACCATGCACATTTAATTAACAAGTGATCTAAAAAAATTGTTATTTATACATGCATTTTCCTATTCTATTATCGTGAGATTCACTTCAAATTTTTTCATTTAATGTTGTGATATATGATTCCTTGAATTTTCTTCATGTTATATTGTGGAGCTGTTACCAACTTATTGCTATACATACACCATTCTCCTTGGTGTATTAAGAGAATGCATGGAACCAACAAAATTGGGAGAATTAAGAGAGTTGCAAGAATTTGGTAAATGCTTTGAATCAGACAATGTATGTAAACGTCAATGTATGTAAACGTGATATATATATATATGTATAAGGATTGCATGTACCTTGATATATATAATGGAATGGACAATGCAAAGTATGGGAAGCAGGATTTTGAAAAGATTTGGTAACACAAAAAACAAATTAAAAAATTAAAAAGAAAAAAAAAAACAGCTAATAAAAGCTCACAATGATTAGTCTAATAAATAAATGACAGCTCCAAGTTAATATAGTGCTTTTGTAAATGATGTGTATATCTAAATTATCAGCCTGTCATTCTTTTGGATTGACATTCCATTTCCATTGAAATGGGCAGTATTTTGAGAAATCTGAACAGAAATTCAATCATATCAAATATTCCCTCTGAAAAGAAATTATATCAATGATGGCATGCAAAGAATCGAATTCTCTTTCTCACACAAAAACATTTCTGGGTCACTGCCATGTGTCCTCCTCACTTTCTTTAATTCCAAAATTATTATTAAGAGGTGGAATTTATGGCTACTTAGGAGGACAAGAGCAAGCAACAAGAGTGGCAGAGTTGAACAGAGCTGCCCCTGATTTAGACAAAGCGTGCTCCCAACATTTCTTCTCTTTAATTGCTTACTTACAACTTACATTCATTTATATTTATGTATGTTTTTTGTCTATGACATCTACTCAAATCCTCTGTATGTATATTTTATTATTCAAAGGATATTCCTTTTTCAATAGAATCATATCTTTAACTATATCTTAACTGTTAAAACCAATCAATTCCATGTTTTTTTCATTAGTAATTCATATAGAGTACACTTGCGAACAAATCAACATGTAAGTGAACCATATCAATAAGTGAACCATATCAATCCAAGTACATTTGGATAGCAAAGGAACAATCAAACACAAATTATCAAATAGTATATATATATTGGTTGAGTTTGAACTTGGAATTAGGTCCTAGGACCTCATCCTTAAGTGTTTATTAGCTACGTAGCATTATTATTGAGCAACAAATGTTATGTTATTAATTCTCAACTTGATTTTTAAAAAGAAATTTCTTAACTGTTATTGGTTTAATTGATTTTTTAAATATTTTTCTAATAAGTGTCCTTAAGCCACTTTTTAAAAATTAAAAGTTCATACAACATTAAATAAATAAATTTAAAAATAAAATAAATGAGTGAAAAGTGAAAATTCTGACTTATCACTTGGAGGATAATGATTATAACAAAATAAACTCTATTAAAAAAATTTTTTTCTTATCCAACTTATTTTTATATAATTTATTTATATTTTTTTAATATAACTATTTTATAACTTTATTTTATTTGAAATAACTGTTCTTAACCAGTAATTTAAGAGAACTCGTTAAAAAAATTATTTTTTATATATCAAATTAATTATTAGTTAGTATTTTAAAAATTTGATGAATGTACTTATTATTTTACTCAATGTACATACATTAATATTTGTTTTTAGACTTATATATAATTTTATTATTAAACATGATGTATACAACTAGTGTACCATTCTCGAAAATCAATTTTAATTTTTAACCAACAAGAGTATGATAATAATAAGACATAACTCATGTATACAAGGTGAAAAGAAGTAAAAGGAAGGGACAAAAACGATATAATAAATTAAGTAAATGGAGAAATAAATAAAAAGGGGGCCAGGAAGAAGGAGAGGCAATTGAAGAAAAGACATGGCCGTTTGGAGAGAGAGAGAGAGAGACATGGATAGACAAAGATGGTTTTAAAGGGACAAAACATATGGCATGAAATGTAGTACCTTGTGTTTAGTTTCCTACTATTTTCTAATTTATAATTTTATTATTAATTAAAAAGTAACAAACAAAATCTTGGGAAGGTAGAAAAATATTAAATAAATAAAAGAGTAATTAAATTAAATTAATTTTTAACAGAAAAAGTGAAAACACTTAGCCCTCGTTTCAAGAGGGATGAGTACGGACTGTTGGTGGTCTGTGGATTCTTATTTCACTGCCAGAGGTTGTTATCTCTGTACTACCTATTTTTTTATATATATATTTATTTTTCTAATTATAAATAATGAAGCATGTGATTTTGTCTCTGTTTTCCCACATTTACCCTTTCTCAGCTCTCTTTGCCTTATCAACATTAGAAGCGACTCTTTTCCCTAAAAAAAAAAAAAAAAAAAAAAACAAGGAAATGACCCAATAAGGCTTCACTTTGGAAGTTCTATGATTACCTTACTTAACAAAACTAACACGCTCTTCTTATCATTGCTTTCTTTTCTTTTTTTATTTTCTAACATTGGAAAATAATTATTAGAATCCAATCAATTTTCCTTTTTTTAATCATTAATTTAAAGAATATAATTACGTATTGAAATATGATGTAATATAATTAGATATAATTTTAAATATTCAAAAATATTTAATTATATTATATTATGTTAAATTGTGGTCTATCAAATATATTTTGAATATATAATATTTTAAGATTTAATTATCAATAATTTAAAAATTATATTTATTTTTTTAATTACTAATCACTAATTCTAAACATTTAAGAATTCACCGTTAATAATTATTTTGTTAATGAAAGTGTAAATGAAGAAGGAAATGAGAAAAAGAGAAAGAAAATGCAGAAACAGAGCAGCCTTTGAGTTGACGGAATAAAGAGGGCCGTACGATGACTAGTTGACACGTGGAATCTTTTGATTTGATGGAGCTGAAGTGTGGGATCTGGAAAGAACAATGTGACATGCAGCTCGTGAAGTCAAGTCACACCACACCGTTGATTGCGTGGACGAAAACTCGTGATTAAATAATAATATTATACTAATAAATATTATATAAATCAAAATCTATTAATTCAAATAATAAAAAAATTAAAATTTTTAATTAAGATCAAGAATTTAAATTTTGTGATAAAAAAAATAAAGATAGAGAATTTTATTTTTTTATGAGTTATTTTTTATTAAAATTTATAATAATTAAGATTTAACGTAATAATTAAATATTAAAAAATATCATAAAAATAAATAAATATATATATATTATTTTGTCTGTTATTATTCTCTGTCGTCAATGCATATAACAATATTTCGTTATATCATTCATCTGTATGAATCTCCTTTTTAATTATATATATATATTTTATTTTATTTTAAGAAATTTTTATGATCCAAAAATTTTGTGCCGCTTGATACTCTTGCATTTGTATTGACTGATGTAACAACTCAAACAAAAAGCTAAGATTTTAAATCAGAATCTATTGTATTTTTCTATGAAAACATAATTTTTTTTTTTTTGACGTTTTATGTTTTAAATTTTTTTAATATATATATAATAAAATACCATCCATTAGCTAAAAGAAAATACAATTATGCATCTGATTAATCAATATGAGAATAATTATGGGTTTTATTTATTTTTTTTAGGCTTGTTATAAACTATATTGTATAATTAGGTATGAGATAACACATTTCTTATTGCAACTTTTTGTTTATATGTAAAAAGAACATTCTTGAAAAGAATGGGGGTTGTTATTTGCATTATAAGTATTCATATTTAACTACTAAATTATTTATTCAATAATTATGTAGTGATGTTTTATATTATCTTTCTTAATAGTACACAAATTTTAAATTTTGAATGTATTTTGAGTATTGTAGGGTTTTTCTCAAAAAGCTCAATTTCAATTGGTTTTTAACATAAATTTTATTAATCGATCATTTAGATAAATTATTCACTTACTATTAAATTTAATAGCACTAATTTAACATCATTTAATACTTGTTATAAAAACTAATTAATATAGCAACTATATACTTTTAACTACATATTGATAATGTAATCAAGCGTAAATATATATATATATATTTTGTTAAATCATTGGATATTGATTAATCATTATAAAATTTTTTTTTAAGGGTTTTGACTCTTTTAATATTAATTATTGTATTTATAGATATTCAAACTAAAAATCATTATTTAAGCGGTCATGATGACGCTGATAAATATTTATAATAGTGTTGCTAAAAACTTTTGATTATGGGAGTTGTATATATCAACTGATTTTATTGCTAGTTCTTATCTACATTTTTTTTATTGTTAGTAGTCCCTGTTGTTAAAATGGATTATTTGTTGTAGCTACTCATCTAATAATTTTCTTTAAAATAATAAGGATTTTATTAACATGGACTTGCACTCATGCAAGACATCAAAATAACAAAAGTTTCAAACTTATATTATAGGGCATTCCTTTAATAAACAATTTTGAATTATTACCTTATACTCTGTTTGTAAATTGGCAATTTTTCTTTTGGGTCCTTTCAATAAAAAATTCATTCAATATACAAGAAGAGCAAAGAAAAAAAACAAAATTTAAATTCTTTATTTTCTAACAAGGTCAACTACTAGAAAAGAGAATCCTTCAGTAATTTGTAAGAATTTGAAACAAATTGAGCTCTATCATTCAAAGCATGCGCAAAACCGCATGCTTTCTTATAGTGATGTAACTAATTGAGTTCTTGATTTATTGATTGACCATCTAATAGTGTGTGTATTTCTCTCAATCATCAATAACAATATATATATAATAAATTAGTAGACATTATTACCCAGATGAAAATTTCTAATTCAAAATGGATTTGGCATTGAGTAGTAAAAGATTTTTCAAGCTTTCATCATGAAATGGTCAAAAGTTTTTATTGGGTAAGAAATTGGGACATAAGTGGTCAATTATACCATAAATGGAAGTACATGTGGACACTATAGGATTATTAATAAAAATGGGTTTTGCATTAAAAATTTAAAAATCCTTGTTTATGGGATGAAGTTAGGGAGAGAGTAGAGATAATCACAAGAAGGTGGGGGAGGGATTTGCTAGCAAATCATATCTGCATATCCCTTCTTTTCCTCTTATATCTTGTCTTTACCAACTGATTCTCTTTATCACTTCCGAAGTTTCTTCTCTTTGTTGTTAGAAGAGAAAAATATATATTTATGTATTTTTTAAAATATATATGCTTACATATATACATTGGTAGTGCTCTAACTCCAATTATTGTCAATTATTTTCTTGGCATATGATTCCAAGTTTATGATTGAATCTCAATAATTTGCTTCCATAATGTCGTAAAATAAAAAAATATATATATTGTGATATAATTATCTCTCAATTTTTTATTTAATAACCTAGCCATCTAGATCACCACAAGATGATAAGTGTCATTGTAATTATAATTATGATCCTCTCTTATTACCTTGCATTCTACGAAGGTTAGTAAAATTAGTCGAGCACAAGTTGTGATAATTAATCATCGACTAGCTAGTCTTTGGTTTCATGCGATCACCAACTAGTCATTTTAGGAATTTCATAGTGGAGTCTCTATTTGTAATATAAAAATTTAATCTTTCAATTTTAAACATTCTTTTTCTTCTCTTTCATTGATTTTTTTTTTTTTTAAATCACTTCCAAATTACAATAATCAATGTATTTCTTCAAATATGAATTTATAATTTTCACTAACCATAATAAAACTTAAATCCCAAATTAACAGATTTTCACATTAAACATTGAAGTAGCTTGTTTTATTGTTTTTATTAGGATCCTTTTTGTTCTTGGTGATGAGGCGAAAATATCTTATTCCAGAGATGGAGAGTCCATAATGTGAAAGTGATGAATAGAACTTGTAAATAGAGAAAAAAATAGATCAGGAGCTTCTCGAGGCTGATTCAGTAGGAAACCTTATGCCTAAGTTAGTAGGCTTGAAGATAAAGGAACCTGATAGAAGAACTATCTCTTCTTAGTTATTATAGAGAGTTTTTAGTGAAGGTCAGCTTCCTTGCATGGGTAATATTCCCTTTTATGGTGGTTCAATTAGGTCGGTGGATGGGAATAGGTGAACAGGTAGCAACACCCTTATGGCAGATAGGAGAGGATAAGTTTGAACTGATGAGACAAATAACATTTCTTGTGTCAGTCTTCTGACACTATACATGTACTTGAGTAATGTGAAAAGGAAACATTTTTGGCGTGTTATGCTCACCGTCTTATTCTGACATAAGTCACATTTCTTTAGGGTAAAAACATTATTAGAATTCTTCATATGGGAAGATCTTAACAAGCCATTTGTATTCGAACTGGAAGATATTTGTGAGGGATTCGAGATGTTTGAAGCTCAGAGTCGAGCTACTCGGTCATGAAGCTACTTGCAGCTCATAAGCCCTTTTGGCCAAACTAGGCCCTATTGGTTAACAAGCTTAAGGGTCATACCTATTTGTCATGCAAATAAGATACTTCCTTCATAGGCTATTTTTATTTTGGCCTTATATGGGTCAGTTATTTTTATCTCGCATCTAAGGATCCTACTCCCTAGTTTGATATGAGTGTATCGAGGAGCGGGGTAAAGAAGTAGACAAATGATCTTAGCATGATGAGATTTCTCTAAATTGCATATAAAGGAGCCAAATTGAGGGATGATAAAGTAGTGGGTTGTTGGGCTCAAAGTGGAGGTAATCAGATGCTTGAAAAGAAAGGTGAGCTTAAGAGCTTGATATGGAGGCAATTGAATGCTTGAATAAATAGGTGAACTGAGGAACTTGATTTGAAGGCAGATGAATGCCTTGATAGAGATGCGAGCTAAAAAGCTCGATGTTGAGGCAGCCAGACGCCTGAATAGAAAAGCAAGCTAAGGAGTTCAATACAGAGGCAACTGGATGCCTAAAAAGAGATACAAGCTGAGGAGCTCGATATGGAGGAGGCTCAGTGCCTGAATAAAAAAGCTATTTGAAGAGCTTGATATGAGGCAACTGGATGCCTAAATGGAGATATTAACTGAGGAGGTTGATGTGGCGGAGGCTCAATGCTTGAAAGCGAGTTGAGAAACTCGGTATAGAAGTAGTTAGATGGCTGAATGGACGTGCGAGCTAAGGAGTTTGATATAGAGGAGGCTCAATGCCCGAATAAAAAAGTGAACTGAAGAGCTCGGTACTATAGGATGAGCCATAACTAGGGGCTTATATATGAAACATGTAGATGATCACTGTATGATTGCTACATCATGGTATAGTCTTATGGTTTTCAGTGGCTTCAGGTCTTCAACACTATAGTACATGAACTTATAGATTCCAAATAGCTTCAAGTCTTCAATGCCACAAAACATGGACTTATAGTTTCCTAGTAGCTTCAAGTGTTCCAAATAGTTTTAAATCTTCAAACCTTCCAAACAGCTTTAAATTTTTAAATCTTTCAAACAACTTCAAATCATCCAAATAACTTCAAGATTGTCATTCCTTAAATGTCTTTAAAGAATGTGCCTCACTGAGAGAGGTCTTAGATAATAATATGCTTTATTGATATAAGACTTTGGAAATCCACCTTATATGGAGGTCTTCATAAATGTATCATCGACGGTGGTCTGCAGTAATAACATGCCTCACTGAGAGTTCTTTAGAAAATTTTCCTCACATAAAGATCTTCATATAACATATCTCATTAATAGATGACAAATAATAATATGCCTTTCTGATAGATGACTTATATAATAATATGCCTCGCTAATAGATAATTTAAGAAATCTCGCATCGTGTAGAGTTCTTATATGATGAGATACCTCGATAATATAGGTCTTTAGAAATCTTGTTTAGAGATCTTATATAATGAGGTGCCTCGATAATAGAGGTATTTAGAAATCTATCTCACCTGGAGGTCTTCAAATAATGTGCTTTCCTGAAAAAAGTTTTAAATAATAATATGTTTTATTGATAGAGGACTTTAAAAACCCATCTCACATGAAGATCTCCAAATAGTATGCCTTACTGAGACAGGTCTTAAGTAATATGACATATAGATAAAGGGCTTTAGAAATTCACATCATTTGGAGGTCTTTAAACAATATGCCTCGTCGATAAAGGGTTTTAGAAATCCACCTCACCTAAATATTTTCATAAAATATGCCTTACGGAGGAAGGCCTTAAATAATAATATGTTTTATCGATAAAGAACTTTAAAAATTCGTCTCACTTAGAGATCTACATATAATAATACCTCACCTAGGGAGGTCCTAAATAGTAATACGTCTCATTCATAAAGATCTTTAAAAAATCACCTCACTTAAAGGTCTTCACATAATATGCTTTACCGGGGGAGGTTTTAAATAATAATACGTCTTGTTGATTGAAGACTTTAGAAATCTACTTCACCTGGAAGTCTTCAAATAATTTGTCTCACTAATAGATGATAAATAATAATATTCCTCTTTGATAAAGAACTTAGATGTCATGGACTTTCGTCTAGCCGTACTAGGTCTTTGGTTCCTCGCGGACTTTCACTTAGTCGTAATAGGTATTTGGTGTCTCACAGACTTTCACCTATTCTTACTAGGTATTTGATGCCTCACGAACTTTGCTTTGGTATTTCACAAACTTTTGCCTAGACTTTTTTAGGTCTTTCTCCCTTCTTAGAAGGAGTGCTTTGTGTTTTTTCACCTAGACTTATCTAGGTCTTTTTTATTGCTCATAAACTTGAGGGGCATGGATAGCATCAAAGATCACTTGAAATATTTCTATTTCAATAAAAATGCATTGAAAATTGAAGAAATTACTTTGTGCAACCTAATTAAGTGATTTTCCCTTGAACCAAAAGGGGAATATGCTAAAACTCCATATTTTGAGTTGAATATGTAATTTCTTACCTCAATATATACAAAGAAAATAGCCAAAAATCTTGGGAACCAATTTAACCTGCTTGAAAAGCTGAGTAAAAGAGCTTGAACCATACCAAAAAGTGTTGAATCGATTCGATTTAATTGACGATAAACCTTTGACCTGTTGGTGACTGGAGATTTATGTTAAATAAAGAGGTGAACTCAAGAACTCAAAAGACAAAGCGAGCTGAGGAACTCGAAGGATGAGCTGAGGAACTCGAATGGTAAGCTGAGGAACTTGAATGATGAGTTGAAAAGCTCATCATGAAGGGGATCTCACCTCACCTTTGACATGTTACTCTTCCATTATGCCATATGGCAATGATGTGACTATGGATAAGAATAAAGTTGTTGTGTTTAGGTGTAGTTGAGTACTGGTACACTAGAAACATGTCAAGCTCTAATTGAAGGAGTAAATATCTTATGCTTAGGGGAGCATGCCACCACTGATGAAGGAGTATTTGATAGTGGTTGGCGACCCTTTTGTTGATGATAGCGATTTCAATATTATTTTTGCAATCCGATATCTATTTTTGGAATAAAAGAGATTGAATTTTTAGTGAATATTGAGATTTTTTAGCTTTACTTAACTTAAAATAATGTATGGAATATATAAAAACTTATGAGTGAATTTTATGGTCAAATTTGATATTTTTTGGCAAACAAAGAGAGAAAATGACACAACTTTTTGTGTCATTCCCCATATATTACGCTATTTTAATGAGGCGAAAATTACTTCATTTCAAAGATGGAGAGCCCATGGTGTGAAGGTAAAGGATATGACCTGTAAACAAAGAAAAAATGAATTAGTAGGTCCCTGGGTTGACCCGATGAGGAGTTTTCGATGCCTAAGTTAGTAAACTTGAAGATGAAGAAACCTGAGAGAAGAAGAACTAGTCTCTTCCTAGTTCTTATAGAGAGTTTTTAGTGAGAGCCAATTTCTTTACATGAGTGAGTAATCTTCCTTTTTATAATGGTTTAACTAGACTGATGGATGAAAATAAGTAAATAGAAGGCAGCACCCTAATGGCAGAGAGGAGAGAAGAAGTCTAAATTGAAAGGACAAGTAGCTTTCCTTATGACAATCTTCTAACACCGTGCAACAATTAATGTATTTGAGTCACTATAAGAAAGTGTGGATGTATTGACGAAAAGCTAACCGTTGGTATTTTCCATTGGTTTACCGACATACTATTAATAATAAAGATATTTTGTATTTAGCGACCATATATCGACAGACAATTATCGGTAAATACAAATGGATATGTGTTGGTCGGTAAGAAATCAACATCTGTAACGATAATTTCACGCACTCATATAGGCCCACTATTTATCTACTAAAATTTTGAGTGCCAAATTTTCGATCTCACTTATTTACTAACTGATCTGGCAATAGATTATTTTTATCACGTAACTTTTAATGTCTGTGGATGAGTTGTCAGTAATATTAAAAAATTAATTTTTTTTTATGTTTTGTAACGGATTGTTGACAAATTTATTTTTATTTGTAAATAAAACATATATAAACAAAACTTGGAACGTCACATCTGATCAAACTCCTATCTCTCCCTCGCTCTCTCTCTCCCTCACTCCCATTGCTCTATCTATCACTCATGTTAGCCATGATCATTCAAAACCATCAAAATTAATATAAGTCCATTTTCATTTTCTTTGCATTTCGTGCTTGTGTATTAAAAGTTATGTTTGATGTTAGTCGCGGAGGTGCTGTTATACATCGATGATGTGTGGATTTGATGCTGCCTCCTTTTTTCATAATGTTATTAGTGACAAATCTTTTTTATTTCTCAAAAACCCATTTGCTTTGATTTCTTCGTGGTATTGTGATTTTTGTGATTTATATGTTTTTTTTATATTTTTATTTATTTAGATTTTTGTCTATGTTATTTTTTAAATCTATAATATTTAATTTGTACTTTTGTAGTTTGTTTGTAATTTTTGAATTTTGTAGTTTCTGTTTTTTTAATGATTTATTTGTAATTTTGTAATTTGTTTGTAATTTTTGAATTTTTTAGTTTTTGTTTTTTAATTATGATTTTTGTAAATTTTCTGTTAATTTTTAGTTTGTGGGTTTCATTATAATTAGATTTAAATTTTAGAAAAAATAATTTGCTTATTAGGGTTTCATGGTTAAAAATGCAATTTCTTAATAGGTTGGTTTATTTAGAATAATTCATAAGTTAAATTTTATTGTAATTTTTAAAAAATAAAAATAATAATGTGAATTATAATTTGATTGTTGGAGTAAAATAATAGAAACTAAATATTTAAAGTTAAAAAATAATTTAATAAATACAACTTAAAAACAATAATAAAATTAAATATAGTGTTGATTAAAAAAAAAATATAAAGAATGATAAAAGTATTAAATCTAAAAATATAAAATTAGACTAAAATTAGTTATTAATTTATTAAATATTAATAAATAATAAAATATATTATTTAAAGATTAAGAAATTGAAAAGTTCATTAAATTTAATTATATAATAAAATAATTAACAGGGCTCTTAAATTTAAATATTTTATGGGTTTTATACTACAACGTCTAAAAAGGAATGTCAATACAATACTATTCTTCATTCCTTTTAAAATATATGGTATGCAACCCTAAAATATTTGAATTTAATTACTAATATTTAATTAAATTTAATAAATTATCCAATTTCTAGTTTTACATTTTAAGATGGAATAAAGTTTAAGGAAATTTCTTATTGTTTAATTTCAACCTTATGATTCTTTATCTTTGAGTGTCAATCATGGTTTCAGATAATGGTCGCGGTTGTAATTACGGTCGCAAAAATAATGTAACGGTAATGGTCTGTCACGGCCGTAACGTAATGGTAACGGTCAGTCAATGCCAAATTTTTTTAAAAAAAATTTGAAATGTTTGAAATAAATAAAATTTGAAACTGTTTTTTAGAATATAAGCATAAAAAACTATAATAAGTATAACTGCAATTAAAAAAAAACATAAATATCATTGTCTCATACAATTATAATGCATAAAAATTTGAAATGTTTGAAATAAATAAAATTTGAAACTATTTTTTAGAATATAAGCATAAAAAACTATAATAAGTATAACTGCAATTAAAAAAAACATAAATATCATTGTCTCATACAATTATAATGCATATATACTAGTAACATTACTTTAAATTCATTAGCTAACTTATTATTTATGTAAT
>CANXYC011083456.1:0-45905 GCA_948193065.1 Aleurites moluccanus | reverse complement strand
AATTCTTTTAGCTAGTAATTAAAATGTATTAATTTGTTTAATTTTGTGTGGGATGCATATAGCTGTGTTGAATTATGAGGAAGATGTTGCAGCCTATACAGTGAAAGCAGCAACAGATCCAAGAGTGGCCAATCGTGTCATAATCTATAGGCCTCCTGGAAATATTGTGTCCCAATTAGATTTAATATCTTCTTGGGAGAAAAAGAATGGCAAAACTTTCAAGAAGATCTTTGTTGCCGACGAAAAACTTGTTAAGTTCTCTGAGAGTAAGTTGTACATATAAACTTTGAATTAATTACCCTATAGTCTAATTATTTAAATTTTTTTTTTTTATAATTTTTTAAAATATCAATATGTAATTAGTTTAGTATATAAAAAGCTAAAAAAAAAATAACACTCTAAACTTCTTTTTGTTTTTTCTTAATTATTGAGTAGTCACTAAAATAGATTTCACAATAACAGTAAGATGTGAGACACTGAAATTTTATTTAATATAAATGATTTTTATCATTTAAAATTTTATATTTTCTTATTTAATATGAAAAAAAATATATATTTATTATCATTATAAAATTAATAAATTTTTATTTATATTAAATAATAAATATAGAATTCATTGTATTTGGAATAATTTTAATATTTCACTTAGTCAAAAATATCCTTATAAGTATATTATTTATTTGCTTATTTATTTTCAAAAATTTTATTTTACATTAATGAAAATACAATTATTTATAATTCAATTTAATATTTATCAATAATATCATTTTATATACACTATTTTTTCAATGGCAATAAATAATTAAATTTATTAAAGGATTTGTACTTATAAAAAAATTTGAAAAAAAAAAGATCAGTTAGCTGCTTTCAGTCCTCTTCATTTTAAGATCTTTGATTATAATATTTAGAAATAAAATTAGTAATATTTTCCTTTGTTAATAAATTATATAATATTTTATTGCAACAAAGATTTTTTTTTTAAAATAAAGATTATGTATTTGATTGAATAAAATAAATTTAAAAGGTCTAATTGCACATTTTAATATAATATAAGAGCAATTAAATGTAAACCATTATGTATGTATATCTTACTTATATTTGTATACTTGCAGTTATTATTATTTAAGAAAAATTAATTACTTAAAAAATTTTATTGCGAGTTTGCCTAAAACTCCAATTCGATTAACATCGACTCTATAATTTTAAAAAATATAATTTTTTAAAATTATGATATTAAATTATAAATATTACAAATACAATTTATTAAAAATTATTCAACCACAATTTCAAATCAATATTAAAAAATTATAAGTTTAGAGTTGGAGTTCTGAGTTGTAATTAAATTAAAAATATAAAAGTAACTGAAATATAATTAAATAATTAATTTTTATTTTAAATATTTTAAATTTAATTATTAAAAATTATTTAATTACAATATCTAACTTAAAAAAAATTATGAGATTCAAGTAAAAGTTTTGAGTTATAGTTAAATTAAAAAAAAAAAAACAGTAATTAAAATAATTAGATAATTAATTTTTTTTGAGTTTATATTAAGTGAACTTAATTTTCATAATAATTAGAATAGATAAATTATAAAACTTAAGATTTAACGTTATCCATTCTGATTAATTAAATACAACTCGAAAAAAAACTATCATTTTAAAATATTTATAATTTATATTTTATGACATATGAAATTTTAAAATAAAAAATAAAATATTTTAATTTTAATTTGAAAAATAAATAAAAATAAAAATCATTAAGTAAATATTTAATAAAAATTAAAAAATAAATATGTTTTTAAATAAAAAATTACAGATATTTAAAAAAAAAAAGAAAATTATTTTCAAAACTAGTTTGAAACAATCAATTGATAAGAGAAAAGTAAAATATTAAAGTTAATAATTTTAATCTTCTAAAATTTATTAATTTAAAATTATAGAATTCATATAGAAATATTAACTATTTTGATTTTGTAAAATTCATTTGTATTAAACAAGGTTAGGCTCCATTGGATAATCATGAAATTGAAGATAATAGACTATATCCCAATGTAATGAAATTGAAATGATGTTGAAAATTTTGTCGTCGGTCACTTAATAATCATGAGTTTCTACTTTCTATATATAAGGGTAAAATTCATTTTTTATTGATTATAAATTAAGATTAATGGTTCATTACTTTCTCATTTATTTGCAGCCCTACCACACCCAGACAATATTTCAGTGTCTATCTTACATAACATATTCATCAACGGTGATCAAATGAGCTTTGAACTGACTGAAGATGACTTGGAAGCATCAAAATTATATCCTGATTACAAATACACTTCAGTTGATAGCCTCCTTGATATGTGCTTAGTGAATCCTCCAAAGCCCAAATCAGCTACATTTACATGAGCTTATTTCAATTATTTAAGAGCCTCTATATATAAATATTGAGTTAATGATCCTATATGTTGATTAAGATTATTAATTAATATTAAAAGGTAATGTTTAGCAGATGTAAATTGATATATATAATACTAGAATAACATTTTTTTTGGTCTTAAGAAAAGTATTTTGTTTTCACTGAATTAAAATAAGATGTCTAGTAAACTAAAGTTATTTTTTAATACTTATTTTGCTTTAATCTTAATTATGCTAAATAAAGAAAAAATTAAAGATTTAGTTACGATTAGAAATAAATTTTTTTATCTTTTTTCGTAGATCTTTTACTCATATTCATTCAATTGAAAATATTGATACAATTAAAAAAAATTTGTTTCGTAATTTTATAATCTAATTTTTTAATTTTTAATTGATTCTTGGATAGAAATCACAAAAATGTATTTTTTTTCTCGAATTTTCTTTGAGAGATAAATGATTAAATTTTTTTTTATATATTTTAAATATTTTATTTATTTCTTAATTGTATTATATTCTGCAACTAAAACTAATTATATTATACATTAAATTATATACTAATAGACATTATTTTTATTTTATTAATATATATATATATATATATTAACACATGTCCGGCTTGGAGTAGGGTAGGACATGTAACACATTATTATAGGGTAGAAAAACATGTAACACATTATTATATGAAAAAATATGTAGTTTGAAACTCCTTATTCACCTGCATTTATAGGGCGGCGAAATTAAATTACATGTACTTTTTTTAATTGTCTAATAATTTTAGAATAGTAAAATTTTTATTTAATAATTTTATTAATTTTTAATTAAAATTTAATATCTTATAAACAGGCCTACTATATAATAATTTAAGAATCTCATTATTAATAAAATTTTGGTATTATTTTATATCTGGTGGACTCTAAAAATTATTTTCTTATGAATTCAAAAACGTATGAGGCATAAACATGTTTTATCCTTATTTATCTGATTTCTCGTTGTGTTCAATAGTATCAAAGCAGACCAGAACTTATTTCCTCTATGACAATCTGCATAGTTCGAAGCAACATCTTCATTGACGGTGATTGCGAAAAACATATTCTTTTGAAAGTAAATTTTTGAGACTCATAATATGGAAGAAATAACACTCGAAATGATGTTGCTTACAATCGATGTATTTTTGGTTTAGAAAATAATTCTTATTTTTGGGATTATGGATATGGTAGATTTTGTACTCACAGTCAATCTATTTGTAGAGACTTTCCTTATCTTAAAATATTTTTTATTTTTATGGTGATTTTTATTAAAAAAAAAAAATTATCAAATGGTTATTTGATTTGGAAGTATATTTTGATTACCATTATTATATTACTAGGAAGGAAAAAATTAGACTTACTTCTCAAAAATTAATAGATAATGCATTGAAATAGTGGGTTGATTATCAAAAAAAATATATGGTAAAATTCATTCATGGACAAAGACGAAAGAATTATTAATATATAAATTTTATCGTGATTGTTATGTATTTTATGATTTAAATAAGAAAATAAATAGATATTAAGAGAAGTTGAAAAATTATATAAATATCACTTAATTATTCTATAATTCACCAAAAAAATCACTTATTTTGAAAATAACATGCAAATGCTGCTAATTTGGACTTAGGTGGGTTAACCAAGCAAATAACAAGTAGTTTAACAATTGAAGTGTCCTTATAATCAGGATATAGTATCATGTTTCAAAATTGAAATATGACGGTCCTAAAGTGTGAGACCTGCCTACATAATCAATACTCGTAAAATCCCTGCTATAAACTCATATATCACTTGTTAAAACATACTTATTCCCTGTATCATTTCTAGCACATATTTCACATATTTCCCATCTCATTATTACCATTAAATATTTATCTCATATAATTTATAATATACTAGGTAAATAATTTAAAAAAATTAATTACATTTTACATATATATAGACTAACATTTAGCTCAACTAAACCATAGAGCTTCTAAGAAATAACAAAAGCAACATGTTTTAGAAATTTACATAGCCAAAAATAATCGGTTCCACTGAATGAAGAATAATATCTCGGGAACCACTACAATTTATCTCAGACCTAAAATTGTTAAACCACTAAAGAGATGAGTATAAATACTCAGTGAGCTATAAATATATTATTATGCATAAAGGCTTGGTAAAGGAAGAAATATTCTACCAAATGCTCATATAGAAAGGAATTTAGAATATTGTGAATCAATAAATGGAGGGGAAAATAATTAATAGGTAAACAAATAATGTATAATAGGGTCACATATATCAATGATTAAGCAACATTTATGGATATGACACGTAATAGATATAGAGTCTCATACTCATCAAAAAGTCACATGAGCTATATATTAGTTGCTTAAACTCGTGAAATAACATAAGGTTGATCACATCTTATGGTTAGGAGTTTATCCCTTCCTAGCTAGGGTTAAGAAATAATTCAATGTGCACATTGTCGATGGTATTTACCTACTACTTCATCGAATGGTAGCTTTGTCATATCAATGGGTATTTAACACAATAAAAGTTGTGGATGCAAATGAGCTCAAATACAATGTCAATGTTGTAAGCAAAATCATGTCATATTAATCAAATACTTCAATGAACATACAAGGTATAGTAACAACAATGTAATAAAAATCAAGAAAGAACCATTGCCATTTGGTTGGGCTAGGTTTAAATATCATTATTGTCAAGGTATCAAATGGTGACAAGCTTTAAGTCAAACATTTGGTGGATTGAAAGTTGATTTCATTGAGGCATTTTGACAAGCACATGATGTGCATCAATTTAGTAAGCGAAAAGTAGGGTTTTGGGTAACATTTACTAAGCTCATTTGATTAATCATCAAGAACACAACTCAATATAGGCATTTAAGAATCAAACTCATTCAAATATCAAGTGAAATGAGTTAGATATAAGCAAAATCAACAACAAAAATTCAATAGGAGGGGGTTAGGGCATTTGACCAAGATAAGAGTAATTAGGGGGAGGGCTTTAAAATTTCAAACAAGGCTATTTGTAAGCATAATAATACATTTATAACTTATCTTAATGATTGGTTGAGCCGAAAATACCTTGGAAGCTTTACTTCTCACATTAGGCAAAATTACCTTTCACCACCACTTTCACCATCCTTTTCTTTATTCTTTGCTTTTACATGATTAAATTAACTTATTTTAGACTTAATTTAATATAAATAACTTAATTCTAGGCTTTGATTAAATTAAAAATACATAACTCAAAAATCTAGGATTTACATAATCTAATTTTGAGCTTAATTCTTCCATATGAACTTATACAACTGATAAACTCTACAATTTTCCATCCAATTCTAATCTATAATACATAATAATTAAAAAGAAAACTAAAGAAATGAATTTACCTATATTAGTAGCAAAACCCCAATTTTTCTTTGATTTCCCAAGTCTTCTTTAGTAGTTATTAGGTTTAAAAGGCTTAAATTTGTGTTTAGGTTTGCTTGAATTTAAGTTTTAGTATATAAGTTTGGTGGAAATGGAACAAAGGAAGATGGAGGGAGAGGGACTAGATATAAAGATCTGGCTTGCTAAAGCTAGAAAACCTTTATAAAGGAGGATAAGCTGATGAACAGTGCAATTGATTGAAATTAGATTTATAAATTACTAATTTATCCCTTTTTTGCCAACAGCCTTAATAAAACGACGCCGTTTTTTATGGCATTTTTGTCATTATAATGAATTTATCTTAGTAACCTTCAATTGTTTGCCATCTAAAGAAAACAATGATAAATCCATGCTTAATATTGTCTTGTCAATGTATAAGCAACCGTTAAAGATAGAGAAAAAAATATTAGGAGAGAGAAATTCACCAGATTTGCTAAGATCTCACCAAATCTAAATCTAGATTATCTTTCTCTCTCTTCTATTTTTGTTTTTTCTATAAATCTCGATTTTGCCTCTTCTCTTTGGATTATTGTTATCTTCTTCTTTGGATTGTGGCCTCCATTCCTTGCTCATTGTCGCGTCTATTACTCGCTACAAAGGTCAGTATATCTCTTTATCTTCTTCTTGTGGATTTAGTTCTTGCTAAATAGACAACTACTTGATCTTTTCTTTTCTTTTTTCTTCTTTTTCTTTCTGTAAAATTTTTTCCATGAGAAAAAGGTAAAATCCCTAATTTTTTTCTAAACCGTAAGATTTCAAAATCTGAAAATCCCAAATCCAAATTCATTACTAACAAATAATTAGAAAAACATGCATATTCTAACTCTATAAGACATAGATATGAAGATCTGGTTTGGTAAAGCTAAAAACCCTTTATAAAAGAGGATAAGCTGATGAACAGTGCAATTGATTGAAATTGGATTTGTAAATTGATTTGTCCTTCTATTTTTTTGTCAACAGCATTAACAAAACGGCGTCGTTTTGTCAATATTTTTGTCATTATAATGAATTTACCTTAAATCCATTTTATTGTTTGTCATCTAAAGAAAACGACATTGTATACATACTTATTATGATCTTTACGATGTATAGGCAACTGTTAAATATAGAGAAATAAATTATACAGATTTGCTAAGATCTTGCCAAATTCAAATCTATATTCTCTTTCTCTCTCTTTCATTCATGCTTTCTATGTAAATCTCGATTTTGCTTCTCTTCTTTTAGATTGTTGTTCTCTTCTTCTTTGAATTGTGGTCTCCATTCCTTGCTCACAGTCGCGTCTCTTCCTCGCCGCAAAGGTCAGTGCCTCTCTTCATCTTCTTCTTGTGGTTTAGTTCTTGCTAAATAGAAAACTCTTCATTTTTTTTTCTTCTTCTTATTTCTGTGATTTTTTTTTCCTTGAGAGAGAGGTAAAATTCCAATTTTCTTTTTTTTTTCAAACAATAAGATTTCAAAATTTGAAAATCCCAAATCCAAATTCATCACTAACAAATAATCAGAAAGCATGCATATCCTACCTCCACTAGACATGGATATGAATATCTAGCTTGGTAAATCTAGAAACCCTTTATAAAGGACGATAAGCTGATAAATAGTGTTATTAATTGAAATTAGATTTATAAATTACTAATTTGTCCTTTTTATTTACTAATAGCCTTAACAAAATGACGATGTTTTGATGACATTTTTGTCATTATAATGAATTTTCCTTAGTTCCCTTCTATTGTTTGCTATCCAAGGAGAATGACGTTGTATACATGCTTATTATTGTCTTTTCAATGTATAGGCAACTGTTAAAGATAGAGAAAAGATATCAGGAGATAGAAATTCTCCAGATTTACTAAGATCTCACCAAATCCAAATCTAGATTCTCTCTCTCTCTTCCATTTCTCCTTTCTCTGTAAATCTCGATTTTGCATCTCTTCTTTTGGTTTGTTGTTCTCTTCTTCTCTAGATTGTGGCCTCCATTCCTTTCTCACAGTCACGTTTCTTTCTCGCTATAAAGGTCAGTGCCTCTCTTCATGTTCTTCTTGTAGTTCTGGTTCTTACTAAATACATAACTACTTGATCCTTCATTTTTTCTCTTCTTCTTCTTTTTTATGTGAATTTTTTCCTTGAGAGAGAGGTAAAATCCCAAATTTTTTTCCAAATAGTAAGGTTTTAGGATTTGAAAATTCCAAACCCAAATTCATGACTGGCAAATAATCAGAAAGAATACATATCCTACTTCCACAAGACATAGATGTGAAGATCTAGCTTGGTAAAGCTAGAAAACCTATATAATGGGGATAAGTTGACGAACAGTGCAATTAATTGAAATTAGAATTGTAAATTACTGATTTTTCCTTTTTGCCAACAACCTTAATAAAACGATGTTGTTTTGATGACATTTTTGTCATTATAATGAATTTACCTTAATGCCTTTATATTGTTTGTCATCTAAAGAAAACAACATCTTATCCATACTTATTATTATCTTTTCAATGTATTGACAACTGTTAAGGAAAGAGAAAAATATATCAGGAGAGAGAAATTCTCCAGATTTGCTAAGATCTCGCCAAACTCAAATCTAGATTATCTTTCTCTCTCTTTCATTTTTGTTTTCTCTGTAAATCTCAATTTCACCTCTCTTCTTTTGGATTATTATTATCTTCTTTTCTAGATTGTGGCCTCCGTTCCTTGCTCACAACGTGTCTTTTCCTTACCGCAAAGGTCAGTGCCTCTCTTTGTCTTCTTATTGTGGTTCTGGTTCTTGCTAAATAGACAACTACTTAATCTTTCATTTTTTTTTTTCTTCTTTTCGTGAAATTTTTTTCGTTTAGAGAGAGGTAAAATCCCTTTTTTTTTTTTTTTTCAAATAGTAAGATTTCAAGATTTAGAAATCCCAAATCCTAATTCATCACCGACAAATAATCATAAATTATGCATATCCTACCTTCACAAGACATAGATATACCAAGTTAGAAATACTTTTTGGAACAGCAAAGATTTGGTTTCTAGACACCCAGAGAGGCAATTGAAGGTTTTTTATATGTAAATTTTTTACTGGATTTTATAAAATATCTCACGTGGTTTTTAATTTGTTATATATAAATTTATTTGATTTTTGGGTCATCTGAATAATTGCAGGATTGATATTTATTTTTCTACGTGATTTTTGCACCAAATTAGAATTCTTGTTGTCTTCTAATAATTGTTCAAGTCGCTCTACTGTGACAATTCGTGGCTCCCCTTTAATTCAGTTCTAAAGTTAAACGCCTTGTTGACAAGTATAGAACTTGGCCAGCCTGAAGGTGGTGCCAATACTTTTAACCAATGTTTTCAAAATCGAACCAGTTAAAGAACCGATAATGATAGAGAGTCAAAATTTTGATCGGGATCAAATCAATTAAATCGGAAAAAATAGATATATATATATATATATATATATATATATAATTTGACGTTTATTATATACATGATGAAAATAAATATAATTTGAAATTTATTATTTTTGATCAAAAATTAAAAATAAAAAAATAAAAAAAAATTGACCCGCTCGAATCGGAAAAATCAGTTTGATTTGATCGATTCACCGGTTTTTTAATCGATTTTTGAGGGATGGATTTTTGAAACTGATCGGATCGATCTGTGATTCTATTATCAATTTTTCTAATTCGACCGATCGATCTGGTCCGATTTTGACAACCATGCTTTTAACATTAACAGGTTCCTATCATCTTTTTTTTTTTTCATGGACCAATAAAATATCATGTAAAAGCCAATGTGAATTGAGTGCTTTCTTTTTTTTTTTTTTTTTTTTTTTCTAAGCTTGGTTGCTCCTTGTTAATTGTTTGCAAGTTCTTTGTGAATTTGGCTGCCATGTTCTTGGGTAACCAAGAAACCAGCATTGAAGAACATCCTTCCATGTTTTTTAGTATTTGAATTGTTATTAAATGAAATCAAAGTATTGTTGGTATTACTACATGATTCTACTAATTAAGTTAATAGTTTTTCTTAGAATGCAAGGTCATCCCAATAGCAGTCATGTCTCTTGACTTGAGGTAACTATGCTCTTAACCATTTTTTGTGAAACTAGAAATGAATTTGTGTAATTTGTTTGTATCAAATGGGGCCTTATTGTCACAACAATGCTTAGTATTGTTAATTATTCTGCATCAGTCTTGAGTTCTCGTCTCCCGTCCATTACAAGTGCTAAAGTGAAGGTTGCAAGGGCTGTGGCAATTCTGCGTCCAGTTTCCAACGGTACACAGGTGACTTCTTTTATGCTATAGCAAACTAATATCTGCTAAAACCATTTAGTTTCGCCACATTTTTTCCTTGGCATTTAACTGAAGTAGCTTTTTCCTTGGTATTGGGACCGATAACACTTTGTGACTTGAGCAACGTTGAATTATTATTTTAATCTGTAAATTTGGTTAATTGCAAAGTTAGTGGATATTCATGATATAATTCAATTTTGTCTATGA
Source organism: Aleurites moluccanus (assembly GCA_948193065.1). Taxonomy (NCBI): domain Eukaryota; kingdom Viridiplantae; phylum Streptophyta; class Magnoliopsida; order Malpighiales; family Euphorbiaceae; genus Aleurites; species Aleurites moluccanus. The sequence continues at coordinate 35,562 of CANXYC011083456.1, read as the reverse complement.
TGTCCTTAGGTAGTTATTTGGAATACAACCAAGGTATTATTTTCCTTTTGCATTTATCCTGTGTCAATAGTATACCTTTTCTGGGGTAACAAATGAGCTGAATTTCAATTGGTACATGACAACATGCTTCCCTCGTATCCTTGATTGAGTACTTTCAGAAATGCTCCGATGGATAAGGTTGGATGCTCTTACACTGTGTTTCTTGATGATAGTTTTTCCATGGATAGAGGAGCTTATGACTTAAAATAGGAGAATCTTTCTTCAAAAACATATGGAGTTTTGAATCAATTACTATTAAAAAGGAAAAATTACCAGGCACAATTAGTTGTCAAGAATTGCTTGTACTAATTCAAATCATGCTTCTTGGTATGCTTACTACTCTATGGAAGATTTGATTTTGACATGGAACAACCTTTAATCTTTTGGTGTATTATCCCCTCTTCTTTTCTTTTCATTTTCCTTTTTATTTTGTTTTTTTTAGCTGTTTTCCTTTTTATAGTTGAAAATATTCACTTAGATTTAATAATGGTGCTTTGTATGGAGCATTTCTATTAAATATTAATGTCGTTTATATTTTTTTTTTGTTAATGCCTCCTCCAGATAGCCACCATCAACGGATTGTCAATTGGATTGATGGCACAGGGCAGCTCTCAACAGCATTTGACTTCACAACAGAGGGAATCCTTCAGATAGTTTGAAGAGTATTTAATACTTAAGAGGGAAATAGTGATCCATTCTTATGAGGGACCTTGAAGAATCTCCCAAGGATTAGGACTTTTTTTCGATATTACATTAATGTAATTTCATAAATTAATGCTGAACACGCTGCCCCGAGCAGGTGAATTTGGCTAATATATATATATAGAAAATAATTAGAATTTAAATTTTATGGATATTAAAAATATAATTAACGACACATTAAGTTTAAATATTACTTTCAAATTTTTTGGATAAATCATAATGTCTTGGAAAAAAAAACACAAACTTCTTTTAAGAAAAACATGATATATATATATATCATAACAACAATTAATTTAAAATATATTGAGTATTTTATTTTTTTATAATTATATATTTTTTAAATAGATTATAATACTCTAAATTGATAAACTTATTTAAAACTGTATCATACAAATAATCAAAATATTTGTCTTGTTAATATTAACAAAGTCAAGAGAGTATTGATAATTCTAAATTATCTATCGAGTTAAAATTATTTATTTTCTTCAATTAAATTGAAATTATCTATTGACGGAAATATTATATAATAATTTTTTTTTAATGTTACTCAAGTTCAAATAGTTATTATATGCCTTTTTATGTAAATGTCGAAAGAGAATTATTTTAATTTTGAGTATAATTATAAATAAATTTATTAATTTAAATTTAGAATTGTAAAAAATAAAAAATTCTAAATATTTAAAGTGAATTGAATATTTTGGAGATCATTTCACTCATAATTTTTCGACCAATGACTAACACACTTTATCATCCTTTAATTTTAAAACATAATATAAATATACTTAAACTTTTAACTTTCTTTCATTTATAGTCCTTCAAAAATCCTAAATTATTTTTATTTCTATTGATATTCCTAATTCAAATTTTTCTTTCAAAGAAATCTATAAACATGTCTATTATAACCTTTCGGTTATGATACCACTCAAGGCGAGTCTGTTCTCTCTTTAGGATTAACTGACAAGAGACGGAATTACAGAAAACTGTTCAAATGGATCTTTAAGGTGTTTTTCTTTTATTTTTTTTTTATTTCTTTCAATTTTTCGTATTCATTGTGATAACAAAAGCTAGCAACAAAACTCAAAAGACCTTTGTTCTTAACGAAAAAGTCCTCAAACTTAGTTTATTTAAGAGTAAACTCTTTCAAATTCTTACACAATTTATCTATAGATTTAGTTAAAGAGTCTAAATGATCTATAATAAAATTTAGTAATCTTATTACTAGATCTTTGGCTACACTATGATCTAAGTAATGATAATCAGGACAAGAGCAACTTGAAAAATCACTAGTCATCTAACAGTGCAAAAGTATAAAACCTTTCTAGATAATAAAAGTTATAAAACTCAAGCTATTGGTTAAAGCAATTTTTAAGTTCAACTTCTTCTTTATGAGGCCTCTCAAGTCTTCCGAGCCTTTCTAAAGCAATGTTTAAGTGTCTGACTTTTTGTTTATACAAAGAAAAGAAAGGATTCTACAGTCTAAGACTGATATTCAACTCTTCTCTCCTAGCTTGGGTTAAACCTATACCAATTCTCTAATTTCTATTAGCAAAACGGTTATAAGACATAAAAGTTTAAATAACAAATATTTATAAGTATATACCTTTGTATATCAGGTCCACTAAGCTCTCACAACTACTTCAGTTCTCCTTCCAAGTTCGTCACCAGCAATACCTACAAAGAGGTATAGAGGATATGACTTATTGCCCTTACTTTCTCATGGATGGGTCTTATTGCAACACTCCTTTAATATCAAACCGTTTTGGAAAGATTAAAGGTATATATAAGCAAAACTCAAATACAAATAAAGACTTGAAAGAAATTTTTCTTATAAAAACTCTATATTTTATTTCGCTCCCCTCTTCAGTAACTTGAAGAGATATATATATAAAACTTACAAGGCTGGTGTCTATTATTTTGTTTGCCAGCTCAAAATAAACATCCGGTACAAGTGGTGTAAACAGATGGACATCTATTATAACTAATAGACACTTTTTATTACTAAATGATTCATGTTACAACAAATGGACACTTGTTATAACTAATAGACACTTGTTATAACTAAAGGACAGCTGGTGTCAATTCCAGCTTTAGCAGATAATAATAAAATAAGATAGATAGTTGGTGTCTCTGATACTATTTTTCAGCTGTAAAAGTACAACTATAAAGATAAAAACTATTTAATTTTTATAGATAAGTCATCTTCCTTAAAACTATAAATTTTAAAGCGTCTTTAGCTGATAGTGCTTTAATTTCTAGAGTTGTTTTGGAAGAGCAATTCCTCAAGTTGCAAATTGAGGTTGATATCATGGGTGACATTTTTGTCACTCTATTTGTGAGTTGTTGACTGGGGCATCATGCTTTCTCTTAGTTCTGCATAATCCCTAGCCATTTCTTCTGCAACATGTTGCTTTTTAAATTGAGCAACTTTCTTCCAGACTTTCATTATTTCAGGCTGGAAATCCATATTTTGATCTAAATCCACTAGTCTCATAAACAACTTTTGTGCTTTTTGTCATCCTTTCACCATTGCTAAAGCTCTGACAATAGGAGTATACTGGGACCAGATAGTAAAGGAAACTCTGCCATCTTCAAGAATGACATAATTATTTGAATAAATTGTCTTCTCCATGCTAGCTTTAAAATTTTCAATCCTCACAACTTGGGTAATAATCTTATTTTATTTATACATATTAAAATAAAAATAAAAATTCTAATTATTAACCTTTTGTGGTTCAACAAATTGCTTAGCCATCACAAGACGGAGATCTTATATTTGATAAGGACTTTTAACTGTTCTGTCCTAACCACAATCCATAATCGTGCTAATAATATAACTTGTAATTATTCTTGATTTTGAATTCAAGAATTCCATTGATTCTTGCATAATAACTGGAAGTGATTTACATAGATCATTATTATCTCTATTGATCTCGATTATTTCTGTCAGTTCCGCATCTGTATATTGGAGACTATTTTTTGCCATATCTGAAGGGATTCTTAGGTATAGGCCTCTATATCCCTGCCAATGAATGTATGGTTATAACATATAGCATTCTTTAAGGGAATGATTTATCGAGTCAATTCTTTTGATCTTTCTGGTGTACGCCACTTCTGATGGAATTTATGAACTCATTTTATTAAGAAGTTTTTCTCTCTCAATTATTAATTGAAGGAAATCTTTTTCATTCTTTTTGTGGATTTCAAGTTATCTTTCTAAATAAACAATGTATGAGACAACTTCATAGATAAAGTGTTTCAGTTGTTAGAAGTTTCTTTTGGCTAGTCCTCCCTACAAACTAGAACACAATATAGATCCATCTTTTGAAAGACTATAAGCGTACTTTATGAAGTATCAGGTATTTTCATTCTTACAAGTGTTTGAAACCTCAGGGTTATCTACCCTTATGATTTTCATAAATTCTTCATGGATATCATTATATTCACTTTCAGAATCTTTCATTGTGATTTCTCTAGGAGATTGTTGGGCTTCCTTTTTTTGAATTCAATTTTTCCAACAATAATATCCCAATTTAAATCATCACAGTCAGAATTTTCATTCGTAAAGCTCTTATCAGCTTTCTCCTCCAAAGGAGTTTGGTTCGGAACCTGTGAAGATTTACTAGCTTTTCTACTAGCCTTAATTTCATGATTTAATACATCACCATGACTTAATTTGTCATTAGAATTGTGATTTAAATTATTGACATAGTTTTTACAACCCTCCCACTCTAAAGGAGTTTGATTTGGAACTTTTAAAAGTTCACTGGTGCTTTCATTGGCCTGTTTGTTTAGAATCTTTTTTGTCACGACCCGAAAAATGAACGTGACAATCCTAAGATGTGGGAATAGTTGATGACGACTAACATCCGTAAAACCCCTGTAATATCAAAATACTATCATGTAATAATCATATTTAATATTCAATTATATCCATGGTTCAATCTCACATAATAATAACCCATATATTTATCCCATTTCAGGCCTAATATTAATAGCATATAATATGTTTATCTACAGACCAAAAAAATATTTATACTGCATTATCATAAACTAATCATAGTTATAGACCATTTATATTTACAAACCATGGAGTTAAACTAGATTAAAACTAAAAGTAAAAAAAGTATTAAGTAATTACATATCCAAAATAAATTGCAGATTCCTCGAGGAAGAGATGGGAACAGCTTTACTGTTTTGGACCTGAAAATATTAAACCACAAATTGGGTGAGTATAAAAATTCTTAATGAACTCACTATATACCAAATTACATGCAGAAAAGGTTACAGGTAATAAAAGATCAGGATTAATAATTAAGAGTCGAGTTTATGCACACCAATACTCAAAGAAAAATAATTCAGGTAAAGTCAAATAAACAATATCAATATGGTCGTAATAAACAGGGTTGGTTCTCAACAAGAACCAATTGTGAGTCCGTGTATGCAAAAGATAGATAAAAGGCGTTTGTAGCTATAGTCAAATATCCATTGAATACATAAGGTGGGTCAGACCTTATTCCTAAGACAAGTTCCTTCCCAGCTAGGATCCTGGACAATTAGCCATGTCCAGTAGGCCATTATGCATAGAGCTGATGGTTTTCCCCTACTACCACATCAATATAGTAGTTCTGTCAAATTCACACACATAAGGTAACAAACATATTACAGATCATCAATGAATCCATTTCCATGATCGAGTATCGATAAATATACAGTATGTATCAATATAAGTCTGTAATCAATAATTATAACAAATTAACTGTTTATCGATATGATATCAATAATAGGTTTAACAATGAATTCATTAACCAAAAATAGAATAAGATTCAAATTAATTTAACAACTATTGGGCAAAGGCAATTAACATAAAGATGTCAAAGTTTCATTCAGGACTTTCATCGAACATATGGTGTGCATAAGTTTGAACATCCTTTGGTGAGTAATGGGTGCATTATTGCCAAAGACCAAAGTACCAATAACTAGTCCACAATACCAACAATCAAGTAGGTTTAGCAATTCCAACAATTAAAAATATTAATTGTATCAAAATGGCTTGGAAAATGAAACGAAAAACAAAGAAAAATTATGGGCAAAATTTCAAATGGCCATTCAGCCAACTATCAATTCACAAGGCAAAATTCCAAAATTCATTCCAATGGTTTAGGCCTATAAATTGGCATATAAGAAGCTCAACTAAATGCTGAAATTACCAAAATACCCTTTCAATTCTTCAATTGCTCTAAAGTAAGCAAAATGGATAATCTCCATATTTTTCCTCCAAACTATTTTCTACATCCATTAAAGCCACTAATTAGCATCTACTAACTACATACTAATATAAATTAACTAGTTTAAGCACAAATTAACTCTAATTAAAAGGTTAAATTTAAATATAATAGAACTAGGGTTAAGAGTTGGGAATTTCTATCTTAATGCATAAATTGATTCAATCTAACTACTAATTCATGCTATACAATCTTCAATTCATTAAATAGATCCAAAAACTTTAAAAAAAAAAATCAACAAGTTACCTTGGAATCCAATGTTGGCCAAAATGAATAGGAGTTTAAACTTGTAAAATATCAGTTAATTTAATTGGATTTTATTGTATTTAGGCCAGATTAGGTGAGAATTAGGTTTTTAGTAATTTCTTTCTAGGATTTTTGGGCTAAAAATTGGTGGGAAAGAGCTTGGGAATTTCGGCTATGGAGGGAGGGAAAGAAAGAAAGGAGAAATGAAGAAGAAGAAGGCTAATTGGATTTTTATTTGGGGTATTTTTGTGTATTTGCAAAGAAAGACCTTTTATTTAAGTACTTAGGTTTTTACCCGATTCATTTCCGTAATTTATTCTGCTTATTTTATTAGGATTCAAGTCTTAGTGTGGGAAGTGAAATAGTTCATTTTGAGCTGCTCTATTTATTAAAAATGGTTCTGAGTCAATTCTGGATCCCAGACAGTAGATTTTCAAAATTACCCCTAAAGTTGCCATAAATTACAACTTTGCCACTCTTTAAAATTTTAGTGTTCCTAAAAGTTTTTCAGTTCTTTATTTTCACCATAATTTCACATAAAATTAATTAACTTGATCCCCCTAAGTCTAGATCAAAAATTCTTAAATTAACCGGACTGTTATTTCCCCGGATGGTGTAATTAATACCGATATTTTCCAGGACAATGTCACAAAGCGACCCGATTGGGGTTCAAAAATTTTCGGGTGTTACATTTTTGTTCTTGGCATATCCACTAGCCGTTTGGTTTGAAATGTCACGCTTTTTAGCTGTTTTCAAAAAAGTCTTCAGAGACGCGTGCTTTTGGCACTATAGATTTTTCTTCTTTGTTCTTATGAATCAAGGATTTATCCTTTGATTTTCATTAGCCTTTTTTTTACTAACTAGTTCTTTTGAACTTCTTGGTTTCTTCTTAGGACATTCTGAAAAGATATGTCCTTGAGATTTGTATTTCCAACACATAACATCTTTTGATGCTATAGATTTTATTTTTGTCCTAGAGAGACCAGAGTCATCACTCTTGAGGTCTTTATTCCCTTTCTCACCTTTCCTCATGCATTGTTTCCGGGTATGACCCTCCATCTTGCATATCCAACATAACTTGTTTTTGACAGTATGATCCATCTGCAATATTGGGCAATTCACGAGTCAAAGATTCAACTACTATATTTTTATCAGAAGGGATATATTCAATATCAAATTTGTAGTAATTAAACAATTTTTGCAAACTTAAAAGTTTATTTTGCATGGTCTCTTTAGATTCATAGTAATAAAACCTTTTAAATAAGAATCTATTAAAATTACAAACCTTTTTGGAGAAAGAAATATATAAAAAGTTTTTATATCATTTTTTTACCGCTAATACTTCCCTTCCACGGATTGAATAATTAATTTTAGCTCTTTTAAAGGTTCCAAATTAATACTTACAGATTCGTTCTGGTTTTCTATCTTTGATTTTTAATACTGTTCCAAGGACTTATCTGAAGCGTCTGTCTCCAAGACTAATTCATCTGTATTTGAGGATAAACTTAAACAAGGAAAATTTTTCATCTTTTCCTTTACCTAGATGACAGCCTGAGTGTCCTTATCATCCCAAAACTAAGAATTTTTATCATGGTTTTCTTAGCAATTTTTCCCAGGTATTTAAAAAGATTTTTCACAAACTGTCTAGCATAGTTAGCAAGTCCACAAAAACGTTATACTTATTTTCTATCCTCTAGTTTATCAGGAAAATTAACAAGTTTTTTGGAAATGTGACTTTGTAACTTAATCTTACCCTTTTCAATTCCCATTCCCAAAAACTTTACTTTTTTCGTAAACTATTCTATCTTTCTTTCTAATAGAATCATACATTCATGTTTTAAGATATCAGTCACTTGTTCAAGGTGACTCATATATCTTTTTTTATTATTACTGAAAACTAACACATTATCTATATACACCATGCAAAATTTTTTCAATGCTTTAAAAGCATTGTCCATTTTATGTTGAAAGAGGCTTGGAGCTTGCTTCAGATCGAATGACATTATCAACCATTCATACATCCCTTGCCGAGTATTGAACACTGTTAAAGGGTATAGATTCTTCTTCTATCTTTACCTTCCAATATCCACTTTTAAGGTCAAATTTAGAAAAGATAGAATGTTGTTGAAGACTTATCTTATCTATGACACGTCTTGCCATTGGGATCTTATAGCTATCATCTTTTGTAGCTTTATTTACCTGGCAATAGTCTATAACCATTCGTGCTTTTCCTCGCACCTACTTTGCATGATTGATTGCCATAAATGTTGGACTTGAATATGGACTGTTACTATCCCTAATCAATCTTTTTTTAGCAATTTAGGAATTTGTTTGTCAAATTCCTCCATCATCTTATTTGTTTATATTCTATTTCTAGTTCTAATGTTAGTACAGGGGTCCTTTATTTCTAATTTTGTAGTGATATTATTTAGAACCTATAATTTTGGCGGATCATCACTAAAATTATCAACTAACTTGATAAGAAACTTATCCCACTTAGTTCCTTTTAGCTAAGGTTTTGCAATATGTTTTTCTATTACACCCTGTGTTTTGAAGCACAATTCTTCATACTATGAGGTACCATCTGACTCTTTATTATAGTCAAATAGACAATCTATCCAAGTGTCACCATGTTGGGCTCACACTCTAAAAGTTGGTTCACAAGATATGGATCCACACAACTCTGATATTTTGACTGGATAAAAATTAAATTTTAGCTTATTTTTTGGATTTGTCAGAAATGTGATCTTTACACCTCCTAACGAGATGTAATTGTCGTCCTGCATAAGTGATCTATTCTCCTTTTTTTCCTTTTAGGAAGGCATTTTCTAAAATGATATATGCATCCATATTAGGGAATGTAAGGACCCTATCAATAGTAAATCTTTGTCCACTTATGATAACAGAAACTTGTTATGCATAATGAGTCACCAAGTTCACTTCTCTATCTTCCATTCATAAAATCATATATTGGGTCAATGGTTTCCATCATTCATCAGGGAGTACAATTGGTCTAGCATTATTGATCATTGCACCTGTGTCAACTAATGCTTCCAAAGAGTAATAGTAATAACTAGGAAATTGAAATGTTAAAGCAATATATGTGCTCAAACTTGATTCTTTTGTACTAAATATCTATATTGATGTCATGACATTTGGACTTACCATCTTCCATATTTCTTCAAAAGGAATGGAACGTTGTTGAGAAATTTTTTGAATTTCTTTCAAAACTTTTGGAACAAGAGTTAAATATTTAATTACTCTTACACTTTTTTGACTCTCCTCATCTTCATAAACAAGTAGGCTAAAGGTTTTATATCCCATAATTTTTTTACCTTCTGAAGATGATTGTGCATCCTCTTCTTTGTTTAGGTTTCTTGTAACTTCCTTCCTAATTACTAATGAAGACGAGCTTTTAGATAATTGGGGCATTACTGATATTGATCTTTTAGGAGGATCAAAAATCCTAAGATTTTTCATAGGGCCTTCTAGATGTAAGGTAATATTTTTATCTCTTTATGCAATTTGAGAAGATCTTATTGATTTTGAGGTCTCAACAGGTTCATGTAGAATCCAACTCTTAGGCCAAGATAAATCTAAAAGATTTATTTCTTTTCTATGAAGCTGTCTATAGTTATCTAAACCCTCATCGAATCACTTTGTGATTTTCGAGATGTTCCTTACTCCAAAATTTGTTGTGTTGATTAATCTAAAAACTATCCTAGTGTGATACGCTAAATATTTAGTCTAAGAATTCATTTTATTCATATTCATAGACTTAATTTTTAATAAAATGAATTACCAAAACACTTATCACTTAAGGACTTCATGTAATTGGGATAGGTTTGAAACCAAAGTAGACCATTGGCTAGGTTTGTTTGGACGCTTGATATCAGTTGATCTTGGAATATATTCCACCTTTTATCTAACACAGCTGCTATCACAAGACTATTTGTTGGCAAGTTAAATAGCAGTATCGGTCCTACTTGGACGAGACCAATATGAATGTATTGGTATTTAACTTTTGATTTGTTGACCATTTCTCTTATCTTTTGTATGATGATCAAAGGTATGTCTAACGTTTCTAGTTCTATACTAGAAACCTGAGCCATCGATTCTAATTGGGAGACATCTACTATAGATCTGAAACTAAATTTGGATTTGCTATAAATAGTGTTGATATCTACCTTTGGAAGTTTTCACTCTAGGAAACTTCTAGATGAATCATCATACTGGAATGATTTTTCCTAAATCAGAGAAGTATCCAAGGAGATCATCTCTTCATCCATGGGCCCTCCTATTATATTCATCATGAATAGCTAGTATGTCCAAAGATCATATTCATCTATATCAGTTTCATATTCATAAACTAATATATTTCAAAATATTTTTCTTCTTTTATTGGCTCATATACTAGATTCTCATCTTAGAAGAAAATTCTTCTAAGATTTTCTTTTCGCTTGTTCTTCTGTAGATAAACATTTGCTTTATGGTCTTTCAATTTACAAATCCAGCAACATGAATAACTACTAAAAGGTTTTCCTTGTGGACACTTAGGGGCTCTACAATATCTTTTTCTTAAAGACTCATATTCTATCTTTATCTCTAAGATTTGTTCTTTTCCTAATAAACATAGAAGGTTTGCTATACCTCTTCCTATTGTTTCTATCATTTCTATATATTCTTCTATTTTTATATCCTTTAAACTTTCTCTTTTTGGTATGACAAGAAGAATATCCTGCTTCAGATTATTTTTCAATTCCTGATCCTTTTTCATTTTCTGCACAATAACATATTCGATCTAAGAACAACAACTCTTATTCAAATAAGGAAGAAGTTTTGCATCTTGCCTTACTTAAAGTTCAGTATATGCCTTTCTCATGGCATACCTAACTGTCTGTATCTTTCCTCCTAATCCATCAACCATTTTATCTTCATTTAGGAGGAGTTGATAGTCATTCTTTGTTACTTTCGGTCATGGTTCTAGAAGTTTAGCAAAAAATAATGTTAGCATGTAATTTTGAGCATTAAGATCCAAATTATAGTAACATTTTCATCAATACAATTAATGATTGTTCTCTTTCTAAAGACTCAGTTGATATTGAGAAATCACAAAATTCTCTTTTCAAGGCATCTACGATAATAATTAGTACCTCATCTACAATAACTGCTTTTCTAGTTTTATCTCTAATGGAAGTTTGGAAAACTAGTTGATCCCAAAATTTTTGAGTATTGCCTACTATGATAGCTTTGCACAACTCGTAGGTGGCCTCAAATAAGTAACTACCAGCTCTGGTTGCAAATCTAATTATGGTAATCCACTCATCTATTCTCTCAGAGGCATATTTTTCAAAATTTAGATTTAGAAAAGTTGTCGGGGTAATAACTAACTTGAATGGATTTATCCTTAGGTGTAAACACCGATTTGGTTATATGGGGATAATTAGGCTTATATTCAGCCCTCTTTGTAACAAGAAGCTCGTTAAAAGGTTCTATCATCTAGATGTAAAGGAGTTTCTTCTACCAAACTTAAAGATTTCCTAAGATCTTCAACTACTTTGTTACTTTCTAAGGTTGGCAGCTCTTTTATTAGGGTCTAAAATATAATAAACTATTTTTTCTTTTCTCAATTGTAAGATTTCCTTTTCAGAAAGGAGCTTAGAGGATTCTACAGGTTTTTTCAAAGCCATTTCTCGCTCAATTGCATTGAGTCTATCATTTACCAGCTTTCCTATTTATTTCGCTAAAACATTTCTTTGTTTTGGTGAATCGCCTAAATTTCTTTTTACTTGCAATTACTCATAGAGAAGGCTCACTTCATTATAAATATTTTGAAACGAAATCAATCTTGAAGTATTCGAACTGACGCTTTTTTCATTGTCCTCTTTTCTCATTTATATCTTATATAATGTTGGGGGTATATTCAATCTTATCACGTTTCTCTAAAATATTCCTCCAACAATCTATTTCCGAGAAATTTTTCTAGAGAGTAAGAAAGAAATCAATTCTTCTAAAGTGTCATCTTTTCTAAAATTAAATAATCTTTTAAAAGATTAAAGAAATCAATTCTCCTAAAGTGTCATCTTTTTCAAAATAAATAATCTTTTAAAAGATTCTCACTCTAGCTAGACATCACTGATGAGATATCTTAGTCTATAATTGCCAATCTAGAAAGACTATAATGTTTTCCTTCTAAATATATTATACTATTAGATACCTCACCATATTCATGGGCAATTTTATTATTCAAGGAAAAATTTTTATAGATAGAATCAATTCTAAATTCTTCTTCCCTAAATTTAATTTTTCCACAAGTCTAAATGTAATCCCATTATATTAAAGGGTTATATATCATTTCTACAATAGAAAAATGTTTAATTATGATATACACTATTTTAGGAACTAATGAATTCTCTCTAAAAATTTCATATATAAACTAACAAGTTAAAATACTTTTGGACCTAATTAAAAAATATTTTTATATATAAGGATCAAAATAAAATAAAATATTAATTTATTTTCTGTCAAAGACTATAATACATTATAAATTAAAATTAAAAATTTTTTATATTATAAACTAAAGTTAAAAGTTGATAAAGAAAACAGTTTAAACGTGAAGGATGGCCGGTGAAATAAATCCTAAATATTGGACATCAAATGCCGGCTACGTGGCCTTTCGCGGATGTCCAAAAGCAAGAACCGGACAGATACTAACCGTAACAACCCGAACCACCCACAAAGTAACGTCGGTGTCTAAACTAAGGGAAAGGAAAATTAGTTGCACGCTTGACAGCTCGATTCGGCAAGAAAAAAGTAAAAGCAACTGTAAGAGATTCGCACCTCAAATTACCAAACTTTCCTTCCTATTTTGCAAGTTTTTTATAATTTATTGCCAAATCTGTTTCTGTTCTTTGATCATATATTTATATATCTGGGTTTTGATTGCTTTTGTAAGATTTGCCGATTTGGCAGTTTTAACTTGCAAATTTTTGTGGGTTTGGATTATTTTCTAAATTAGGCTTCTATTTCATCATTATTGATTGAATTATGTTCTTAAAGAGTCAAATATACCTAAATTTGATTAAACATTAATCAGCATAAGGTTCTTTAATGAAGTTTCAAAAAAATGTAGTTTAGTTTTTGGGAATTTTTTAATTTTTATCTGGATTAAATTTCCAAGTTGGTTAATTACTTGTGATTTTGCAATGGCCTAAATTGAATAAGATAGATGGGATCAATTTATTCTTTATATTCAGTAAAGTATAATCTACTTTACTGAGTCTTATGGCTGGCTTAGATGGTTTCAGTTGTATGAATTATTTCTTGCTGTTGTATTCAATCTCTGGAAATGTGATCTTATCACAATGTGTGGGAGCGATGACCGTGATAGAAGCACCTTGATGGTAATAAAATTAGAATAGGTTTGGTTCATTTTCCATGAGGTATGGAGTGGCTGTATTGCACACTGTCTTGTTGGGACATTCATTTACATCGTTAAGATTTTGTAATTTGACACTATCAAGATTAATTTTTATGATCAGCATGAATTCAATAAATTTTAAATCTTTGCTGAATTTCACATCTTCAATTTATTAATATGTATTGTTTTTTTCTAGCTCAAGAGTAATGAATGAGTTTCCTTATGTGCAGATTTAACAATCGCGAAGGATATGATGTTTCTGCAATTGATGTGGTAAACTGGTAATTTATCATGGCTGGGTTGGATGAATTAAGAAAGAAGCTCACACCATTATTTGATGCTGAGAAGGGCTTCTCAGCTGGGTCAACCTTGGACCCTAGTGATTCTTATATGGTAAGTTTTGCTTATAAAGAGTTAGGCGAATAAGTGGGAAGTATTTCACTGATATATTATTGGGTATGTGAAGCTGTCAGATGAAGGAACTGTTAACTTATTGAGCAGATCATATGGAGTGTACAACATAAATGAGCTAGGATTGCAAAAATGCACTTCTTCACCAGTAGATGAAACAGATCATACCGAAAAAACATATCGATGTGCCTCCCATGAGATGAGAATTTTTGGAGCTATAGGTAGTGGTGCTAGCAGTGTTGTTCAAAGAGCTATTCATATTCCTACTCATAGAATTATTGCCCTGAAGAAAATTAACATTTTTGAAAAGGTGAGCATCTCTCATTATTACTTCTTGTTCTTATTTTCTGTTAACGTCTTGATGTGAAGAGTAGGATTCTTCTTTGTATTGTACAAGTCCCATTAGCAATAACATATTTTGGTTAAGCATTTGTTTCATCTCACTCCAGAAGGAGCCCTCTTTAGGGTTACTGTTATTCTCTAGTTTTTTCTTGGAAGGGAGGAGATACATTCTGTATTCCATTTCAAATTTTACCATGTAATATCTGGTTTTAAGTTAGCATGTAACTTACCTATCAACAATTTTGAGGTATACCAGGATAGTTTGCTTGTATCTTTCCCTGGTGATTCTTGCCATTTATTGAGGATGAATGCAGTTTTTATATGTGTGATGATGAGAAATGACTATTCATTTAGCCTATCGACATTAAAGTTCTGTAAAATATATATAAGTGCTTATGTCATGCACTCCTTGTTTTTATAAAGAGTAGCATTCTATGTAACTATATACAATAATAATGGGTGCATTCTAGCTTGATCTGGTCTGATTGTTTTGCAACAAATGGTATAAGCTTTATTATCTATCTTCAACAATGAGTGTTCAGAATCTTAGTTGAGACAGTAACATTTGATTGAAGATAGGAATTTCAATTTTCAAGTACCATGGGTCAAAGATACCATTTAGTTTCTTACTGACTTATATTCTTGATATTGTTTTTGCTTATTAGGAGAAAAGGCAACAGCTTCTAACTGAGATAAGGACACTGTGTGAGGCACCTTGTTATGAGGGTCTTGTGGAATTCCATGGAGCATTTTATACTGCTGACTCTGGGCAAATAAGCATAGCTTTAGAATACATGGATGGAGGGTCATTAGCTGATATCTTACAAGTGCGGAAAAGAATACCAGAACCAGTGCTTTCATGTATGTTTCAAAAGCTTCTGCATGTAAGGAAATAATGTCCTGTTTTGGGTAGTTTTTCTTGTTACAGCTGCTTGACTCTGGCTGCTACATGCTTCATTGTTTTTCAGCTGTGTTCATGATTTTATATATATTTTCTTCTTCAAGGGACTCAGCTACTTGCATGGAGTTAGGCATTTAGTTCATAGAGACATAAAACCAGCAAATCTACTTGTGAATCTCAAGGGCGAGCCAAAAATAACAGATTTTGGCATAAGTGCTGGCCTAGAGAATTCAATGGCAATGGTTAGTAATAGATGCTACTTATCCATGCTTTCTTTTATGTTTTTCAACTGTTTCTTCATTACATGTTAATTTGAATTTATTTTTCTCACTTTCATGTTGCTTCGTGGCATAGATATCTATTATGAATGGATGGGGTTGCTAATTTTTCCTGAATGTAAAATTTCCAGTGTGCGACTTTTGTTGGGACTGTCACATACATGTCACCTGAGCGAATTCGAAATGACAGTTACTCTTATCCGGCTGACATTTGGAGCCTTGGTCTTGCTCTCTTTGAGTGTGGGACAGGGGAGTTCCCATACACAGCTAATGAAGGGCCTGTCAATCTTATGTTGCAGGTGAGGTGACATGATATAATTTGATTTATTTGTATGTGTGTGCATTTATGAAAACTGTCTTTTCTGCTGTTATCCTGCAACTAAATTATTGGTTGTTTATGGGAAGATCTTGGATGATCCATCACCATCACCATCCAAACACAATTTTTCTCCAGAGTTCTGCTCATTTATCGATGCTTGCCTCCAGAAGGATCCAGATGCTAGGCCGACTGCAGAGCAGGTAAACAAATGATTGATGGGATTTTAAATGTCTTTATGCTTATAGATCTTTAGCATCCTATCTTGATATGTTTAAGATGTAATCCTGAACAAAAGGATCGGTAGTGTATGAAAAAGCACATTGTCAGATGTAATCCCTGCATCTAATATTCAAATTGATCAAAAAGCACATATTCATTTTCTGCTAGTGCATGAATTTTCTTATGTCAATCAAAACTTAGTTAAATATTGTGAGGATTGAATTTAATTAGGAAAACTTGTCATTATTCATTTGGTATTTTCTTACTGCAGCTTCTTTTTCACCCATTTATTACGAAGTATGCACAAACTAGTGTAGACCTAGCAGCATTTGTCCGAAGCGTGTTTGATCCAACGCAGAAAATGAAGGATTTAGCAGATGTAAGTATGTGGCAATTTGAGTATGTTTTGGAAGACTTCACACAGATATTGATCAATTAAACATGAGACATTGCTGATTTGACCTGAAAGATCTTTTGTATGTTCTACTAATGAGTTCAGTATCAAGTTTATTTTATCTAGGAAAAGAATAAATTCAAACCGTATCTCAAGTTAAAAGCATAAGTAATGTTTGAAACCAGCAGTGATCACTCATGCTGCATATTGTGTGCATATTGATGAAACAAGTATGTGACAATTGACAAGTTGTATTTGATTGTAGATAGATCCACAACATTTTTTTTATCTAGTTGTTAGACATAATAGTTTTTGTCTCAAAGCAGTGTAAACTGAATCCACGCATCTCATGCTTGGATGACACTTGTCACTTATGCTACTAAGCTGAAGAACTACTTGGAGCTGAAGGGACCATGGCACACCCAAAGCTTATAAGAATTTGAAAATTAACCTTAAAATTTAGTCTAATTTTTTAAAATATGGTGATGTCCCCTTTATAAGTTGAGCTCCCATATATTTTTCCCGTTTTCATTTATATTCTTTATTTTGATTTTGGCCCTTCAAGCCTAAGTTCTAGTTCCATGCCTTATGCTACTGCTTATTGGATTTAATTCATATCTCTTTACGTGACCAGATGCTGACAATAAACTATTACCTACTTTTTGATGGACCGGACGAGCATTGGCAGCACGCAAAGATATTATATAATGAAGGCTCAACTTTTAGGTACTGATCTATGAAACTATAGTTTCTCATATTTTCTGTGAAATGAGAGAGATTGTACTTCTTGAAGAATTTAGTCGTGTTTTCCACCAGAAGATTTAATTTTGATGCCTTTGAATATCTTTAAGGTTAAACATATTCATATGCATTGTTATATTTTGAGAGAAAATGATTTTTTATTTTGTTTTATTTTCTATAACACTAAAAATAATAAAGAAGTAAATTTCTGATCTTTGGAATTACAAGGAAAAAAGAAATTTCCTTTAGCTAAGAATATATGAGACGATTGTAATTTACATTACTATGCTTTTCGACTTAAATTTAATATACTTGAGTAGAAGGGTACTAAAATTTAATTATGATGCTCACTGCCAACTAGTGGTAGTTGACATCAAACAGTGATTGCTGGCAATGTCCAGTGGACTAGTACCAATGTGATTTTTTTTTTTAAGTTTTTTCCCTTTTTGGGAGCTTGCAGAAATAAATAAAAAAAAATCCCATTATCAAAATGGGAGCCATTTTCCTTGAAATTAGCCTAAGTTTCCTTTCAATGAAGAAAAAGCTTTTTGTTGACCAAGTTTTCTATGTGCTGCAAAAAGGAAAAGAATTTTTCCAGTATAATGTATCTATAAAACAAACAGAGCATTAGTCATTTTATTTTTGAAGTTTGAAACTGCTGGTCGGTTGTGTGTTCTTGCCTTTTATATAGGCTAAGATAGGTTTTTTCTTTTTTTGCTTCTTTACAGTTTCTCAGGAAAACAATCTGTTGGTCCTAAAGACATCTTTGCAACCTTGTCAAACATCCGGAGCACATTAGCTGGTGATTGGCCTCCCGAAAAACTTGTTCACGTAGTAGAAAAACTACAGTGTCGTGCTCATGGTCAAGATGGAGTTGCAATCCGTGTATCTGGATCCTTTATAATTGGGAATCAGTTTCTTATATGTGGGGATGGTTTACAAGTAGAAGGATTGCCAAATTTTAAAGATCTTTCAATTGATATTCCTAGCAAGCGTATGGGCACATTTCAGGAACAGTTTATTATGGAACCAGGAAATGTCATTGGCCGCTACTCTATAGCTAAACAAGACCTTTATATCATCCAATAGACTGATGACAAGAAGCATCTCCTTCAAGGTTAGCATCTCCTTAGTTGCAAGTTTTGATTACTATGAAATGTGATTTGCATTTTTGGCTCCATAATACTAGAATTGTCTCCATTGGTGGACATAAGATTTAGTTTTGGGAGAGGGGGGGCACGAAAATTCTAAGTGTCAATTTTTTTTTGTAGGATATATATAAATATAAAAATCTAACTATAAAAATTCTTATAGATAAAGGGTAAAAATAAAAATTTAGAGGGAAATATCAAAAAAAAAAAAATAGAGGGAAAATATGAAAAAAAGTTAAAATGTAAGAGGAAAAATATAAAAAATAAAAATTATAGGTGTAAAATTAAAAAAAAAAAAAAAAATATATATATATATATATATAGGCTAGGAAGGTCTTCTATAAAAATTCTTAGAGTTAAAGGGGTGAAAATAAAAATTAAAGGGACAAATATGAAAAAAAAAAGGGGGCTATTATAAAAAAAAAAAAAAAAATTTGAGTGTAAATTTAAAAAGAAAATATGGGGCTAGAGGTTATCTTCTCTTTGAGATTGTTGTGAGTTCAAGTTCCAGTCAGAAACCAATTAACTTAAAAAAAATGTTTCTTTGCAAGCTTGTATGGCTATAAAATTTTCTTTGTAGGTATTGGAAGCTGCTGTCTGCTATGTCTTATGTAGGTATTTACCCGTGTAGAAATTCCTCTTTATTTTGATGCTAATATGTTGAGTAATTTAGATTTACTCTGTTGCTGGAAGGCATGAAAATTCTTGTCAAGACCATGAGTATATCCTTATTTCATGTACTCAAACCAATAAGTGAAAAAATATTTTAATGCTATGACTTAAGTTTTTTTTTTTCTTTGCTTAGTAAAAAGACACTGACACCCTTTTCTATTACATTTGTTATTATTACATTGAATTGGTATTTGCACTTGTTGTAGGCAAAACTTATCTCAGCTGAGTTTTATGTATATCTTTTAACTTCCAACTTCCAATATTTTTATTTTTCATTTTTGTCTGGCAGATATTTAACCATTACTACTGCAGGAGCTTTAAGCTGTTAAACTTCTGAATCCAAATTTGCCAACAATATTAATGAAATGGATATGATTATTGAGTTCCTATCAAGCGTTGTGCAGCAATGCCATTGCATGATTATATAGCCAAAGGTAAAGTTTTCATCGTTGGCTAAACTGAAATGTATCATTTATGTTGTTTTCATACCATCATAGTTTATGTACTATTTTTTTTATCAACAGAGCCATTAAGCTAATAGGTTAGTGGGTTAACAGTTTATCTCGTAGATAATGCATTAATCATATTAAGAACTCATATATAATTATTAAATAGTAGTAAAATTAATAACCACAACAATTTCTTATTTCTGTACTAATATTTCTAATGTGTCCAATGCTTCCTGGACACGACTGGTTTTCTCAAATGCTCAAAATTTGTGCTCCTTAAATTCTGTAGGCATATTTTTATGTAAATTTATTTCAGTACATAAGGTTATGATGTAATTAATGATAATTTAATATATCAACCTATTAATTACAATATAATTACAATACTTGTGATTTAAATAGTTAATAAGTATAATAATCTTATAAATAGTTATTACTTAATAATATCTAATCACAATTTATAATCTTACGTGATGTTCTAAATTTATCTGTAAGATTTTTTCATAACATATCACCTATAAATTCAATCGAGATGGCCACTTGATGGATAATTATCAAAACTCCATTCCAGATATAGTCTAATGTATAATTTTGTCCCTCAGTCCTATATTTTGAATTTTAATTCGTAAAATATGTTTTTTTTTTTTATTTTTTTTTTTATTTTTTTTTTTATATTGAAGATGGACTTAATTGATAAGTAGATTTATTTTTTATTTATTAAGCAGAATTTAATTTTTAGCGACAAAAAAAAAAATCTTCATTTGTAAATTTCCTGATTTGGGCAATCAAGTAGATGGATTGAGTTTAATCAAGCCAATTTAATAAATATTACATAAAATTAAATTTTTTTAAAAAATATATTTTTTATATTTGGTCCCTCTAAAATAAAAAATATCTATTGCACTATAATGAGATGTTTCTGATTTGTTCCTTTTAAAAATAATGTAGTAATATAAGATGTTTTTTATTTAGCCTTTTTGTATAAAAAATATAAAAATAATAAAAAATAACATGTATACATTTTAATTAAAAGTCGTGATAATATCATTAAAAAATAAAATGAAAGAAATTAAGATAAAAATGAAGAAAAATTAAAAAAATAAAAATAAAATTGAAAAGAAAAAGAAAATAAAAAAAATAAGATTAAATAATAATTTATTAGAAATTAAAGAGCTTATTTTTTAAAATTGAATGACCATTAAAATAATTTTATCAAGTTTTAAAAATTAAATTATAATTTTACTTATAAAATATCAAAAATTAAGGCACGTGTCCCTGTACCTTCATTTAGACCCACCTCTGGTTGTATTCCATATTTAACTAGTAGCAAAGACAACTAATTACGGCTCAATACCAACTAGAATTAATCATAAGTCCGTATTTTACCCAAATTTTAAACATATTTCTTATTAAATGTTTTTTTTTTTAATATTTAACCTATACAAATTATTATTATTATATTATTTTATTAAATTTAAATATTAACACTTGAAAATTTTGAACTTGATAATTTTGAATATATATATATATTAAACATATTTCTTATTAAATGTTATTTTTTAAATATTTTATTAAATTTAAATATTAACACATGATAATTTTGAATATATATATATATATATATATAGATCAATTAAAAAAATAAAAATATATTATATATATTGATTTATATATTTTAATTGATACCTTTATAATCATAATCATGTAAAAAATAATAATAATAACAAAGTAACTTCTATAAAGTTAGTTTTAAATTTTTTTATAAATTACTTGATACATGACAATTTTCTTAATAACTTTTGAAAGATTCTATTTTATATATATTAGAGAGTTTTTGCAATGTCGTGCTACGTGAAACATTGATGATTACCTTACCTTAAAAAAGCTTAAAGTTTAAACTCCTGTTGCTCAAGTGCTCGTGAAAAAAAAAATAATAAAGAGAAAAAAGGTCCAAAGGGGTAAGAATATACTCTTAGCGACCTCGTAACATTTGCAGTTTCAATTCAAAAGGTAAAGATGAATTATTTACAATAACTGTTATGACTTACCATTCCCTGCAAGATATATTGTTCATTTTCTATACCAAATACCGTTCCCTGCAGCTCTTATTGTTCCTTCTCTATACCAAATAATCATGTCTTGGGTGTTAATATGTACTGTTATAGCTGGATCTATTTCAATATTGAATGCAATTTTTAAGTCGGTAAATGGTACGAAAAAGAAACAGCAAGAAATAAAGCTCCATGCTTAACAATGATTGGATTACAAAACCCTCCCAGAAGGCCTTATTTACCATCGCTGTTGCCACCGTATTGAGTTGAATTTCCATTCCAGAAGGGGTTTCTATCACCAAACGGCTTATCGTCTTCATCATGTTTTAGTGTGTGAATATTGCTTCCAAAACGGGAGGATGATGGCTGCTTGCTCCTGTTATCATTTCTGCCAGCTGCAGAAGTGCTTTGATTTGGCAAAGAGCTGGGGTAGGGCCTCTCTGTTCTTGCCAAGTTATTCTTAAGTGCTGGATTTGGACCTAGAATTATCAAAAGCAAGATTGGTGAGAAGTAGGTTCCATGATAGCACTTTGCTGACAGTTTTCCAGCAAGGCCAGTTTGTTTCAGAAAAAAAAAAAAAAAACATTTCATGCATTTCCTAAACACGAAATTAGATAAGATTAGACAAAGGATATTTATACATGATTGCTTCAACATAAACCTTTTACTTCAACACTTCTTCAACAGAAACCTTTTACTTCAACACTTCACTTTCTCCCAATGAATCCATGCCAAATACAAATCACATTTGCAAGCCATGGGTGCCTGGGTATATGGATACATGAGTATGATCCTCCAAGCAAGTATATATGCAGCCAGTCAGACATGGGTTTATGTCTGAACAACAGAAATTATCTTTGCAGATTTTCATAAACACGAGTAAAACAATGAAAAAGGAAGCTCTAACTCATAAGCTAACTGATAAATAAATAAATTAAAAAACCTAACTTTCTACTTCTAAGCAATTTCTTCATTTGTATTTTCCAAGAGAAACACTTTGAGACTGAGTGAAAGGAAGCAAGTCACCACATTCCCTTTTCAACAAAAATGTTACTCCCACAACCCAACCCATGGCCCACACCCAATCTTCTCTGTGTCTCTAAAAGCTATACAAAAAGAAGAATCAAAAGGCACATTTCAATACAACGAAACCAAAAGAAAAATGAAAAATGTTTGGGAACACAGTTTTACTGGCAGATCATAATATCAAAGTGCATCTAGAACTATAGCCATAAAGAATATATGAAACTTTTATAGGTTTCCTATATGGTAAAACTATACATGCATACATATATATGTACTTGAATTTGACTATAATGCATTGATGATGTGACCTTAAAGAGACATTCAGCTCAGATGTTACAAATAAATATCATTGACATCAGAATAACATGTGTATACTTACTATACTCCCACATGCCTGGCTGTGCTTGTCCAGAACTCGATGAGCTTGTACTACCACCAACATACGAAAGGGGATTGATGTAAGATAACATACTTTTGATGTATGCAAAAATACCCCCATTGTTTGCAATTGATGAATCACCGTAAGCTGTAGGAGTCTGGTTAGAGGAAGAACCTCCTCTGTGGTTACTTGTGGCTCTTTGATGGGGGACTACTATCAAAGCTTGTCTATTGAATAGACCCAAATCTGACAATGATTTGCTTAAGTCTGCAAATGATTAAAGACAAGTTTAAGAATAACCTTTAATGTTCCAGCCCATTATCATCAACCCAAATATTTGGTCATATTCTCGCACATACATTAAGATAGGACTGGGAGGTGCATAAAAAATAAATAAATAAATAACCTATACCAAGCATGAAAACAACAAAGCAAGATCCAATGTCAAACTTTCCCAGTTTTCCGAAGTTGGATCATCAAATATTCTAGCCCAAAAACAAAATCAACGTGGCAACTGGCAAACATTGTAGGTGTACCATTCAGTCTATGTAGATTCATATCTTTATAACCCAATAAAACAGCAAGTCAAAAATATTGGGTTAAGGATCATGAATAATTGACTTGAGCATTCATATCTTTATAACCCAATAAAACAGCAAGTCAAAAATATTGGCTTAAGGATCATGAATAATTGACTTGAGCTGATCAGGAAGATGTATATTTATCATCCATGGTACATAAAAGGTATATCCATTAGTCAATCAAGTCATTCGCTAGAATGATGGGCACGACTTCCTGAGTAAACATAATTTATATTCTAGCAAAACACTAAATCAATATAGCAAACAATACAGTTAAGGATCATGAATAACTGATAAGTCATATACATATTTATCATCCATAATAGATAAAATATACATCTAAAAATTAATCAAATCCATCCTTTAGAATTAAAGGCTTGGCTTCTTAAGCAAAACTCCATTTCACATTCTTGTCAGTATAGAAACATGATGTAGATGCATAGCCAGTAGACTGCAAAAGTATAAATAACTGTACTAATAGCCCAAACCCTAAGCCCTATTCAACTTCTTTAATGACTCTCACACTTAAAGCAACATGTGAGTGAGTCACTGGACCATAAAAAAAGAGGAACTTGCACCAATTAACATTTTTTCCATGCAAAGGGGAGAAACAATCTGACACGCACATAATACAGTTCTATTAAAGTAAGTAATACACAAAATACCCACATAAATGCAAGAATTGTAGCAAAATATGCAGTAAATTCCATCACAAACAGATGCACTCACATTCAACAACAGCGTTTGGGAAGAAACAGAGCAAGGTAAAGCATTTTTAAACATGTAAGATGATTGGTTATATGTTATTCATACCTTCATTACTGAACACCTTGCGAGGATAAGGAATAGCAAGATCATATGAGCCAATGCCACTTTCTTGGTTTCTGTCTACATAGTCTTTGACCATTCTTAAAGTGCTCGTCACAGAATATTTGTCTTGTAAGTTAACACCACTGGGCAATCGGATATTTAAATGAACATCACTTGATGCATTGACTCTCTTCTTATTATCTAACGTTTCAGCTTTCCTCTCATCAACATGGTCATCCATTTCATCTCGTACAGCTTCATTTGTTTCAGTAGTGTCTAATTGTGAATCTCTGCAAGAAACACCTGAATGATGATTAATGATCTTCTGTTGAGCATGATCGTTATCTTCAGTTCTAGACAATATGCCACCAGCTACAGAATTGTCAGGTTCTAGCATCAAAGGACTAGGTAATCCCTTGGCTTCTTCAGTAGGACATGTGGATTGCTCACCCACAGCACTCAATGACTTATCAGCAATAGATGATTTTGAAGATGCATGGTCATCATATTTAGTACTTTTTTCCTGTACATATAAATGATAAACCACCCAAGCATACAATACAAAATGCAGTTATAAAATTTTAACAGCAAAATACAGTTAACAACGTTAAAAGCACCTAGAGCAACAAGGGCCACAGCTTAGATTTACCTCAACAGTATGTTCATCACTGGTTTTTTCTTCTATCGAAGTAACTGGTGGTCTAGCGTCTGAGGATTCTACCTGTTTGTCCACTGAAGGTGATGGAACAACTGTACCTGACAAACTCTCTTGGCCAGACAAACCAATATCAGAAGACCCAGCAGTAGATAGTTCAGGTTTCTTTGCAGCAACTGCTGCAGTCAGGATAGTTGCAGTTGTTTCCTGCAATTATTGATAAAAAATTTCAATGAAAAAAAAAAAAGCCATTTGAAAATTAGTGTGAGACATTGACCATCATTTCCATAAATAACTGAGGTACAGAAAGCCTCACATCTGTGTCAGCAAATGGGAGCCTAGAATACACTAACCACTCATAAAGGCATATACAAACATAAGGACCTATATGAACACGAGTAGATATTACATTGATCTGAGGTGATAGAAAAAAGAATATTATTTGTCATTTAAATTTACTTAATTTTCAAAAAAGAGCAAGAGTCTTAAGATTAAAGAATGTTATTCAACAAGGTGAAAAAATGTATAGCAAATATAGTTGATTAAGGGAAGATCAATCATATAGAAAAACAAAATTATAGGTGAGAGTATATGGCAATGTGGCTAAGTCACAGGATGTTTTTGCAATTTCCTGAAAACTCAGATGTGGTGGTTAGTTAAGGTTAAAGTGCTTCCACCCAACACTTTAGACATTTATACTAGTGAAATCAATGTGCACATGAGGCAAGATAGTCAAAAGTGAAAGGCGAACCAAAAGCGATAGAAACTTTTATAGCTCAAGGGGCAAGGCGCAAAAAAAGCGATTGCATGAGCAAAACAAGGCGAAAATTTCTAAAACAATCCAATAATATAATTAAACACTAATATAGTACATGTCTAAGCATATTTTATATATTAGGATAAAAAAAATTTACTAACCATTTTTATTTTTTATAACTGGGAAGAAAGACCAAAAATAGCAACGAAAATTAGGGGAAAAGAATTACATGGATTTTGTAAATATAGAGATATTCTAGAGATGGACGTGGAGGATAGAGATATAAATGATAGAAGAGAAGAAAACCAAAATATTAGAAGAGAAGAAAATCGTATTGATAGACAACTTAAGGGGAAAAAGAATTACATGAATTTTGTAATATAGATATATTCTAGAGATGGCTGTTGAGGAAGGAGATATTATGAGAGAAGAAAATCTCATATAAGAAGAGAAGAAAACCATATTGATAGAATATGTTTTAAAGAAAACATAAACTATCTATTTAAAAAAGCACGGACAACTAATGATGCAGGAAATTCTATTTGAATAGACATTTAACTAATCTAGTTCCCTAAAACATGAATGCTAGAAAGTAGTGTTTTAAGCAAACTAAATAATATGGTCTAGTTTTTTTAGTCTTTAACTTACAAAAGAAGTCTAAAAGTGCTAAGAAACCCTAAAGCATGTACGCTAAAAAGTCTAAGGCTCTCTTTGGGAGTTGCAATAAGAAAGGAAAAAAGGGTGAGATAAGAGTTATCTGATGTTTGGAAATTTAATTAATTTAGACAATAAAAGATATCAAGGGATTAGTTATCTCCTTAAATTTGTATTTCGTTTTCTTTCAAAATTGAGGGAATAAAAGATTTCTCTTACTTATTAATAAAAATAACTTTTAAATAATATTATTTTACTCTTAATATTTAATATCCTTTATTATTCCTTAAACTTCCAAATAAAAAATATTTATTAATTATTTCATTTCTTTTTTTTCCTATCCCATGGATTAAATATTGTTTTTTCCTTTATCATGTAAAAAAAACTCTCAAAGGAAGCGTAAACTCAATTCAACTCAGTCTTAATCCCAAAATTAATTGGGGTCGGCTATATGGATTCTTTATTTCTATTCCAAACGGTTAGTTATATCTTCTGATAATTGAAGTGCATCGAAATCAAAGAAAGTGTACAGAATTATTAAAATCAGAATATCAATGTTTTAAGCAAACTAAATAACTTTAGGAATTTGTTTTAGATAGATGCACGCTTAATACCCCTCTCACCTCTCACAAGGCGCTCGCCTAAATGCAATAAGTGAGCACCTAATCAAAGACGCCTCGCCTTGTTGGTTTAAAAGCGACAATTCATATTTTCGTCACGCCTTAGCACCTAGGGCGCGTCCCAAGCGCCTTTAACTACAATAAAATGAGGTTTGGCTCCTCAAGCATTATGGAGCGTTCACAATCGAAGCATATTAATTGAGAGAAATCTGCATCTGTACCTGGATATGAAGACTCAACCATGCCTTTTCTAAACTGGAAGCCAGAACTTCAGCGCTGACAAATCCTTCTGCATAATTAGAACAAAAAATAATAATAAATTCCTCAAACATTGTCACGTGCCACATTCTACCCTAAGACACAGGTTAAAATATAAATACCATACCATTCTGCCAAAGTTGAACTCCGTTGTATCCAATAGCTGCTATAGAAGGGACAGATTTCTGTGGATCTGTAACATGTTGATGTAAGGATACCTTCACGTTCAAAAGATAGGAAATAATCTAAGTTCACAACAACTAAAATAGAATTCTGGCAGCACCAGTATCAAATTAACAAATTGACATCCCTAGAAAATGGATCATTGAAGCATCTTGACAATTTCTTGAAAAAGATTATGCACAAAAATGCCATTACTTCTTAAAACAGTAATTGGGATAAGTTGAAATTGGACTTGGTGCTTAAAAAAAGCCACTTCAAAGAGCTTTATCAATTTTGACACATTTGTCGCCCTATCCAATGTCCTCTCGTCTATTAGTGATGCCTTGTCCATTGTTACTATTTTACTATCCCATATTTTGCAAGTCATGCATACCTCACAGTCACAGAATTCAAACATATTTGGAATTTACTACATGCCTAACGTTCATAGCACGAAGAAGCACAACAGAATGCTAGAATCCATGTGTTTTGTCTAGTTCGAAACATGTGAAGCAATATCAAATGCCCTCTTACTCCTATTGGTAATGTCTTCTCCAAATTTACTAAAGGCTCCGTTTGGGATCAAGTTTGGAGCTGCTTTCAAAGCCGCCTTTGGACTTTCTTTTTTTTCGTAAAAACTTTTTAGTTGCTTTTGGTAATTCATGATATGGAAAAAGCTAAAATATCTTACTTTCCCCAACTATGGTTTACTTTGCTCTAATTACTGCAAGCGCAGTTCAACAATGCCAAATACACACTAAGCTAAATTATGCACACCCCTCAGAATTCAAAAATATTTGAAAGAGAATATGTTTTCTACGTTCATAATATAAAGAAGTGCAACACCATGTGAATATTAAGACATACCTATTATTGGCACACCTAAATCTTAGATTACCACATATAGTATAATATAATAGCATTTACAGAAGGACAAACTTCCATAGTTGAAAAGAGAATGACTAATTTAGCGCAGGATACATATTGCAGAAAAATTTGCAGCATCGGCACTTCCTTCTGTGATATGCAATAAAATGCAGAACTTTGACAGTGACTCTGCCACCTGATTACAGTTCACAAACATAAGAACCATCCATAAAGGACACTTAAATGGCCCTCAGAATAATTGAGATCAAACCATAGAAGAAAAAAATAAGAGTTTAAATTAACTACTTTGGAATCAGTCCATGTAGATTTTTCTAATTCAACTGATTCTGAATCCGAACCTGAACACCAAAATAGGAAAACAAAAAATTAACAACCAAAAAGTAAAAATACTCATCACCCAAAAAAAGAAATTTAAAAAAAAAATGAAAGTGAATTTACCAGAAATATAGACAACAAAAAGCTTCTTCTGGTTTTTTGATTCAAGAATGGCTCCAGGAATAGAACCTTTGTATGTAAGTGCAGCTAAAGAATGTTCCATCTGTAAAACACAAAATAATAAACAAAAATCAATTCAACGTAAAATTAAGTCCATAGATAATAATATACAACATAAAACCATAGCTTCCATTATCAATATTAACAGTAAAGATTCACTTCAAGAGATAGTTAATCATTGAAGAAAAATAAATAAACCACAAATTTCAATCTCAATAGTCAATACAGATCCTGATCAATTCAAATGGCAAAGTCAGAGAAAATAAAACCCTAAATCGTGAAATTACAAGTAAGGAACAGCAAGTTCAAAACCCTAAAACGATAGATTGATTTAACAGTTCCCACCTTGCTGGATTGAGATATGAAATCTGCCTCTGAAATCTGGCGTAGATAGAGAGTAATATTAACTGATGAGAAACGAAAGAGATGAGTCGGTGATTTTAGTTAACACTTACGCTTTGTTTGTTCTGAGGGAAGAGAGAACATAAAATTAATTGATAATCTTTAATAAATTAATATGGTTACTATTATAAATTTTATTAATTAAAAAAAATATTAATTAATTGGTAAATTAATAATTTATTAATATAAAAAAATATTTATAATTTTATAAATTATATTTAATTAATTAAAAATTTATTATATTTTACAATTTTTTAATCAATAAGTCAATTATATGCACGACGCAGCGAGTCATTTTAAATTAAAATATTAATATTATAAAATATTTGATACAATTCATTGCCACATAATATGTTCTTTTTCAATATAAAATAATAATATAATTCAAATATAATCCATAAAAATTTTCAGTTGCCCACGAAACAATTAAAAATAAATAATAGAAAATCTAATTTGATCTTGCAAACTTCAAAAGTGAATTTCATTAAACTTTTCTTAATACATATACATAAACTAAATCATTGAGGCATGCCAAAAGATAAATTAGTATCCTTCAATACTCATAATTATTTATCTCATAGTTCTATTTAAATATATAATTTTTTCAAAATAAAATAAAATTAAATTGTCTTTCAAAAATTGATCACTTAATAATCTCGTATATGTCGTATGTTGAGAGTGGACATGGCAAGAAAAAAGCAAAAGGAAAACAAATCAAATTAAAAATTTCATAATCTTTTCTAAATGTATTAAAATGAAGGAATATCTACTGAAATTTTATATGAAAAGTTAAATTAAAAATATATATATATAATTTCTCTCAATTGCCAAGCTGGAGTTGTTCATTCACCAACATTAAGCCCATCTAATTATTTTTTTTAAAGGCTAATTATCATTTTTTTAAGAGTTAATTACTCAATATATTAAGTCATTCTAATTTTTTAAAAATACATTAATTTCTCTATGACGAATATCATAATATATTATTAGTTTGTTAAGTTCAATTTCGTAATTAATTAATTCTAAAATGATCAATGAAAATAATAAAAATATAAAAATACTTTTACCCTTTATTTTTAATTAATTATATTCTATTTTTACTTTAAAAAATATTTTTTTAGAGTTAAAAAATATATTTTCATATCTTTTAACAAATTTGAAAATAAAAATATTTTTTATTTTATTTTTTAAAAAATAAAAAATTTGAATAACTACAAATATCGGATCAATTTAGTAATAGCTTAGCTTAATTAAGTAAACTGAATAATTATACATTTCACTGTCAATTTAGAAATTATTTTCTTTTAAAATTGTCAGTAATCCCTATAAAATTTCACCTATATGTATTGAAGAATATTTAAGTTGAAAATAAAGCACAACGATACCCATAAATAATACAATAAATTCGAAAAACTCATCCATCAACATGCTAAGAAAAGTAGAAAACAGAAATAAATTACTAGGCATGCTTAAATCACATCAAAGACATCTAACAAATAATAGAAAGCTCAAAAAAGATTGTAGGGGTTGAAACCATCGAACTCGATAGTCCCAGTAATATTCATCATATCCAAAGGTCAAATTCTGTCATTTGCAATGATTTGCGAACATGGGAAGACTGGTGGCCAGATTGACATCGTCAACGATATTTGAACACTCAACTGCCAAAGTAGTTAGCTTTTTAGAAGTTCCTAAGAGAGAGCAAAACTCATAACTTCCAACTTGCACTCAATCACTATTTCCATTGTCATAAAGACATTGCATCATCTTACAATTAAATCAGAACTCCGCGCAACAAACAGGAACAACAACATTCTAAAAATGAAAAACAAATTACTTACAGCTAATAGATTGTTTGATTTTAAGAATAGCAGCAATAATATGAACAATCCAAGAAAGCTTCACCTTAATAACATAAAAGTTCATTCCTATCAGTGCTCTAAAACAACAATTATTTGATTTACGGAAAATAGCATTTGGCTCCTCCCTTAATCCAGCAGTCACAGCATTGTCAAACCATTTACGGAACTGTAAGAGAACAAATGGCTTAAGTCTGCATAGTAAATTGACTTTTCAATGATTGACTGATAAAAGATAAATAAATAAACCTTACCAACTATGAGATAATTACGTTGCCAACCTGCAAGCATCAAGAAAAAGAGATATAAATTTAAATTACCACTATCACCATTAATACAAACCTGATCAATGGGGTTAGACTCCATCTGCTCCTCAAGGAATTCAGGAGAAATATAGTTCTGCCTTATAGCTGATATATCAACTTTCGGAGCCTCTCCAATTTGGACACACAGAAATTCCAGAATATGGTGGAAGGTGCAGCTTATATTTCTCCGCAATATATGATGGACAATCCTACCTCCTAGAAAGTGGTGTGGACCAGAAAATTTCTTTGCACACAACTTTGGAGAAAATCAAAGAAACCTAAGAAACAGTAAAATTGCATTAACAATATGGTCTACACCATCATAATCGTAACTGTGTAAGTGAAATAGTTTTCAGCTATGAAGCACCGACACGCTCAACAATATGGAGAGTCAGTGTCTGACACATCTCTGACACCGACATGCTTCAACACTCTTCCGACAAGTGTCAAACACATATTTAACGATTTTTGACACGTTAACTAATTCGGCATGCGTATTTGACCATGTCCGACACGGTCAAATGACAATTTTATAAATAACACTTAACTTCTCTTAAATCCCTAACCCAACTTCTCATTCCATTCCCTAATTCAGCTTCTCATTCCTTTTCTAAAAGCTTCTCATTCATTTTCTAAAAACTCAGCTTTTGGTTCGTTTCTAAAACGCAAACTTCTCATATTCAAGATCAAGCCTTCGCTAGTTCACTGGTTAGTCTTTTTTTGTTTTTTAATTTCTTGTTTCTAATTGCAGATTCTTCTCTTCTAATTTTTGTGTCCATCTTCATCTTCTTGTTATTTTTAATCTTCGTGAAGTTGATTTCTTTCTCTATATTTTTTTTCTTTTTTCAATCTGTGTTGCGTCAAAACTGTAGCTGCATATTGTAAAACCTGTTGAACATTAAGTTTAAAACCTACTGTAAAACCTATTGACAAGTTTAAAACCTGTTGTAAAACCTGTTGACAAGTGTCAGACACATATTCAACGATTTTTGACACGTTGACTAATTCGACACACATATTTGACCTTGTCCGACAATATTAACAATTTCGTAAATAAAACTCAACTTCTCTTAAATCCCTAACCCAACTTCTCATTCCATTCCCTAATCTAGCTTCTTATTCATTTTCTAAAAGCTTCTTATTCATTTTCTAAAAGCTTCTCATTCATTTTCTAAAAACCCAGCTTTTGGTTCGTTTCTAAAACGCAGATTTCTCATCTTCAAGATCAAGCCTTCACCAGTTCACTGGTTAATCTTTCCTTTTTTTAATTTCTTGTTTCTAATTTCATATTCTTCTCTTCTAATTTGTGTGTTCATCTTCATCTTCTTATTGTTTCTAATCTTGGTGAAGTTGATTTCTTTCTCTGTATTTTTTTCATTTTTTTTTATTTCTTCAATCTATGTTGTGTCAAAACTGTAGCTACATATTGTAAAACCTGTTGAAAATTAAGTTTAGCTTTTGTTTCTTCAATTTGTATTTCTACTAGTAGCATGATAATTGTAGAAATAATACTAGTTTTTTTTTTTATTGTTATTGTTAATATAATTAGAAATAAAACTATTTCTATTTATAAGATATAAATAATGGTTAAAAATAAATAAATAATGGATATAGTTTGTTTTATTTATTTTTTTGTTAAATTAATGAATAAGAATGATAATATATAATGTATATATTAAAAATATTATTTAATATTCAAACGTGTCCCAACGTGTCGAAATCTAAATTTTTTTACAATTAAGGTGTCGGAGTATTGTGTCGCGTCATGTCACATGTCACATGTCGATGTCGGTGCTTCATAGATTTTCAGCATCATAATCACAATTTTTTCAGAATATTGAGATTCTTTTAAAGAGAACTTTAATATCCATTAAAAATATACCAAATGTCAGGTTTAATTCCTTCACCGCCAACATCACATTCTTCAAATGCCATCTATAGAGAAAATAACTGAGGATTTTTGGGGAGTTTGATACTTAATTAAGTAAATTAACCATTGGATTAGATCATCAAAAAATGGTCTTGGAGCACTTAATGATATAATCCCAAGTAGGGTCTGGTGCACATTAGACTTTGATCAATCTTATCTAATTAATTTTAATATAATATATTTATGGGTTATATAATTATATTAAAATTAAGTATATTAGTAAGGTTTGGGCATATTTTGTATTAGCTTATAACCCAAAACAAATTTAGATTTTATTTTTATCTTATTTAGAAGTTTATCATTATCTAGAAAGTTTGCTCTGGTTTAGGAAGTTTATTCTTAACTAGGAAACTTAAATTAGGATTTTCATATAGTTAAGTCACTATAAATACTTAGCTAAATCCATGTATTCTCAACTTCAGATTTTGATTAATATAAACCTTGTGAGAAATTTTCTCAATTTTGGTTCTTACTATAATCATTAGAACTTATCAAAGCTAATCCCTTTGTGGTGTTCATTAACTATACCAAGGTTCTCTAGCACAGGTTGCTATTGGGTCAATGTTTCTTGTTTCAAATCTGATTTGGCTTTCGAAGGGGTCGCATACCATGCGTACAGGTGTTGAGTCTCAAAGCAAGTCGGTTAGAGTTTGCATCACCTAAAATATTTGTAAGTGTTAAAGTTAGAAAATAAATGGGAATAAATGAGGAGTCAAGAATAAAACGTTTCATATTTTAGACAAACTACATATGTTAGCCAGGAACATAATATACCTTGAACTAGTAAAAAGACTCAGGCCAGGTCATTTTGATTTGAAGAGTTGAATTTGCATGAGTTATACAAAATCACATAGTAGACTATCAAAACATAGTCCAACAACTTGAAAAAAGTAGTGCGCTAAAGCTACAATGAACTCTCTATGAGTATTAGTAATCAATATTCCATATGCTTGCATATCTATCAAAACAATGAACAAAATAACAATCATAACTTTGTTGATATCTTAGCAGAGGCATCATCTATAAAATCGTATCTTCGTGACATAATCTACATTGTAAAAAATAGATTAGCAATATTAGTTTTAGGAATAACAACAATATTTAAAGAATATAAAAAGAAATTAATGAAGAAAGGAAATAAAATATAAGAAACATCATAATTAGAACTGCTTAAAATGAAAACACCTTGGCCTATAGTTGGCTTTCCCTGCTTTATCCCACACTGCAAGATTGTAAATAAACACCCACTGTCCTGAGAGCAGTAAGAAATAGTGATTAAAACCCATGCAAGCTATAATTGAACATCTGAAAAGTAAATGAATAATAAAGACTAGACATGCATACTGTTCTTGTTCAAGAGTGCATATGAATATCTTGAAATTGGTGAGAACAATAATTTATAAGGTGTAATTCTAAAGGACATTGAAAAGTCAGAAGGATTGAATAATTCAAAATTTGGATGGATTTTGGGAAGAAGGGTTGGTTTTAGAAATTGGGAATTTGGCTGGGAATTGGAAAGGATTGAAGAGTCAACATTGGATTTGGGTCAAATAAATGGAGGAAATGAATGCTTTAGTTTCTTTTCATGTGAATTCATGAAGGAGTAATTAGATTATAGAAATGGAGGAATTGAAGAGTGTTAACACTCATTTTTACACCCTCGGACTCTCATCGACCCGAACGACATTCTCCGGAACCGAACCCGCACCCGGATAGACTCGAGACAGCCTTAGGACGAAGCTGGATCACTGTGCCGCCCTCCAGGTTTGGCATTGCTGCCAGCCGCCACCCCCTCTGGGTGGCAGCCGCCAAGCCCAAGAATCCCCTGCTGCGGCGCCACCCTCCCTCAGGGCCTGTGCCGCCACCCCTTTCTGGAGGCAGTGCCTCCTCTTTCCGGCTGCAGCGACGATTCTCACCCGATTTTCTGCGAATCCCACATCGAAAGCTGATGGGATTCGACCCCCAGAGCTCCTATTATAAGTAGAGGGCCTCCCCCCACCTTCTAGGCAACAACAGCCCGAAGCACGCCAAGACTCACGGAAGGCAAGGAAAAAAGACCAAGAAATCATTTTCGTCAATAGATTTCGTCTTTTTTCCTCTCCAAGTGATATTTTCTTCTTCTTTAGCTCTCTTTCGATTTAAAAGAGTTGCTATTAGGGGCGTA